>CM050168.1:185092329-185099829 GCA_027410445.1 Discoglossus pictus | reverse complement strand
TACAAAGTATTGAGTTTAGTGGGGTGAATAGTTATGCACATTGACTTTTTCTTTTATTTTGTCATATTTGTTGTTTGCTTCACAATAAAAAAAACAAAAAAAAACATCTTCAAAGTTGTGGGCATGTACTGTAAATTTAAATGATGCAAATCCTCAAACAATCCATGTTAATTCCAGGTTGTGAGGCAACAAAACACGAAAAATGCCAAAAGGGGTGAATACTTTTGCAAGGCACTGTGTGTATGCATGTGTGTATGCATGTGTGTATGTATGTATGTATATGTGTGTGTGTGTGTGTATATATATATATATATATGTGTGTATATATGTATATATATATATATATATATATATATATATATATATATATATATATATATGTATGTATAGCGTTTGTATTCTGCCGAAGCTTGTCAGTATGAACTAGTCTAGTGTCACAATTTATATTGCTGAATTTTAGTTGTTTGCCTATAGTGAGGTCTTTAAGGACCATTTTATGGGGGTTATGTATTACATTTTAATTGCGCTCTCAGTTGAGAAGTATTCCTTTAGTATTGACAGAGCACAATATTTACATGCTGAGCAAAAGCCATCTTCTGCGGAGAGTTATTAAATATCTGTCAATTAGAAATACCAAAGTTTTACATTAATGTCAAAACAGCACATCAAAAATTCACACAATATGACTTCTTCAACAGTATTTAATACTTAATGCATTTGTGTCATTCTTCTTTTGTAAATGTATTGACGTGTTATATTAAGTGTTGGAGAAATTTCAGTTCGGCCACAGACTGTGTGAGAAAGCTGTATGCAACACAAAATAACGTAATCCCTCACTAAAAGGGTCAGCATTGTATTGCAAGCAATGCAAACCCCTGGCCATGAAATGCTTAATCCTTCCTTTATGCATTTTTATATTTAATCAAGTGTTGTTCGTTTTTTTAACCATATGCTACAATCTGCAAAACTAAATCTAAAATTGTAGTTTGCCTATTGTGTATATATACTAGCGACTTGCCCGTCAAAAATTACGGCAATACAATTTGAAGCCTGGCAATGCTGTGTGCCACAAAATGCGTGGATACGGCCCCTCTGGGCACCTTCGGCGCTCATCGCAAGCCTCTTCCCCCATCTACTTTACAGGCCCCGCGATGAGCGCCTTTGGCGCTCATGGCGAGCCATACAATGAGTGGCTTTGCCGCTCATTGCCGTTTTTTTTGCCAAGCCACACCTTTCCTTCTTTGCAATGATCCCCTTCGGCGCTCATTGCGAGCCTCTCCCCCTATGTACTTTATATGCCTGTGTAGTTTAGGGGTCTACTTCCTTGGGTTAAGTGTTACTGCCTTGGGTATTATGTTGCTGGCTTGTATTAAGTGTTATTGGTTTGCATTGCCTTTTTTTACCTCCTTCGGTTTCGTTGTGTTTACGTTATTTGGCAGCCATTTTTTTTTTATTCTTCAGAGATTTTTCAATCTTGAAAAAAGGCAAAATATGCCTCAAATTAACTTTCAACCTCACTCACCGGCTTCTTGGTTCTCCCCCTGTGTGTAAGGGAATTTGAGGCATATTTGTACGTTTTTGCATGTTTTTCCAGTTCGGTGGTTCGGCTGTTAAAGTTGTATTTTTGCGAGCGCCGCAGTCCATCTCTGTGCTTCGGATCCTAAGTCATAGGGCCCATAATTTTCACCAAGCCCTGCGTGCCTTCGGTGGTCATCCCATCCTATGACCTGCAACGTACCCCAGCGGCTCGCCTCTCTTTGCGAGGGCTCGCAGTTGCATCCTTATGGGCCGCAATGGGACGACAATTCACAGTATGGCAACTATATTGGTGATAGAAACATTGGTTTAATTTTGCATATGCTACACATATTTAGCACTGTAGTTTGGTAACCTCTTCACATTTTTGTGAAATATATAACAGAATAACCATACCAGCTATGCGATTATAGCCATAAGATTAGTGATGCTAGATGAGTCTGGCTGACAGGAAGTGCTAAAGTGTTAGGCACAACATTGTATCAATACAGGGATTTTTCATTGGCTGGAGACCTATGGTGTTGAAGGACCACTATGGTCAAAAAAATTTAATATCTCTTTTTGAAGTCAAAAATTACAGCAAAAAAATTGTAAGCCAGGCAATGCTGTTTGCCACACAATGTGAGGCTTTTGCTTCTCTGAACACCTTCGGCGCTCATTGCGACCCTTTCCTCCCGCCTACTGTACGGACCACTCATTGCAGGGTTCATTAGTTTTGTGCTTGGGAATGCCATGTGACTCTTTGCAGCATCTCCCCCCTGTACCTTCCCTGTGTCTTTCTCCTCTGTCTGTGTGCTGATTGTTTGTGTGGCACACGCTGACTGGCGTTTGTTTTATTTTTAAAGTCTCGCGTGCCTGGCGTTGTTCCTGTAAGTGTTACTATCTTTGCAGTCATCTATTTTCTAAGTCCCTCGTGCCTGGCTTTGCTCAGCCTCGTTTTCATCCAGTTTCAGAATTTTTTCCATTTTTCGTCCGCCATTTTTGTTCTCGCTTAGCCAATTTTCGAGTTGGCGAAACAAGTCAAATAAGGCTTTAAATCGCTTGCAACCTCACTCACAGGCTTCCTGGTGCTCTCCCTGTGCTGTGTGTGAATGTGTTTGTTTTTTAAATTTATTTTTCATTATTTTTCTTGTTTTTTGTGTTGTTCGATTTCCGCTTGTCGGCCGTTAAATTCGTATTTTTTCCCCTGAGCTCGCATGCGTGATGGCGCCGCTGGCTGCAATGAGCGCTTTTGGTGCTCATTGCAGCCTAAGTGCTGCGTGCTTCAATGCCTCAACTGCTCGCCTCGCTTTGTGAGGCTCACAAGTGTGATAAATTGCAGTTTGACCACTATTATAAACTGTATTATATGGTTTTTGTTGTTGCTTTAATGATAATTTTAAAAATGGATATCTTTTATTTGTTGAGAGCACTTCTTTTTTTTTTTAATGATTTAAAGGAATCTGAATTTTTGGCAATTCTGTTTTTGGGGTTTGGAATCGGTTTTGTGTTAGTGATGTAACATTCTCAGAACAGAGTCATGAGGGTGTGTGTTTTTGAGAGGCTTAAAGATAATTGGATAAGTTTTAAATTGACACCACAGCCCTTCCTCCTCTGGCCCAGAAGAAAACTCTGTGCCTCATAAAATGCAATCATATCTTTCCAGAAATGTAAACCCTCATCTCACACAACTTCTACTTATATCATGGATTCCACCAATGCCCAACAAATGCATTCAAATCTATTTTTTTTTTCTGATAAAAAAAATTAGCTGTATGATTTTTTTATTTTTTTTGTTTAATCATGCTTTTATTTGCCCTTTTTCACTATACATTGGTCCTTTTTAAAGTTGCTCCCAATACTTTTAAAATAACACTGTGACCTAACAAGAGGAGCTAGTTGTTTTAATGCATTTTTTAATCCATGTATTATGCATTTATCATTAATAGAATATCTAATGATTTATAATGTTCATAGCCTGCCCCTACGGCAAAAGCTTGTTGTCAGGGGAAGCCACTTTAACATAGCAAGTCTCTAGCTAGTTCAGGAATAATCACATATAATAGTTGTGATAATTGCGAGTTGTCGTGAAAATGTACGTGCTTGCTCATCGCAAGTCCTGCAAGTTAGAGGGCAGGAGAGGCTTGTATTGTGTGGCAAACAGCATTGCCAGCCTTCACATTTTATTGCCGTCATTTTTGATGGGCAAGTCGCTAGTAGGAAATATTATTTTACTATTTTCTAACTGTATTGTGGAATTCCCTTTTTAATATTGTGAGTGAACCCAAAAATATTCTATTGCAAACAAAAATAATAATAAACAGTCTATTCATATCTTGTCTGGCAGTAACTTTTTATGCTCTGGATTCCATACTGTTTGTCCTGTTGATAAACAAGTAAACACATCCATTTAATACAGTGATTAGGGAGGGGCGAGGGAGCCATGCTCTAGATGTGGCCGAATGCTGCTGTTTACCAAATTATTTTCCATGTAGTAGAGGTGCTCTCATTTAATAAAAATGGATTTATGGTCTCATAAACCTTTCATGCTGTGGTTCCCAACTCAGTCTTGAAATGTTACTTAAGTGCAGCTGGCGACAGAGCAAGAGAAATAAAACCTAAACAAATTAAAACTCCATTAACTATCTTACTGTAGGAGATCAGCACCAGAAGAGTTAAAAGGTCCACTCAGGGAGCCTATAATTATTGTTTACTTTTAAATAGATAAGGTCTGGTGGGAGGAAATTTCCTGGGAGCCAGACCTAATTTTTATATATATATATATATATATATATATATATATATATATATATATATATATATATATATATATATATATATATATATATATATTTATATTTATATATATATATATATTTTTTTTTTTTTTTTTTTTCTTAAGATAATTATTTGTTTTAATTTAGGTGAGCTGCAGGCTGATCTGGCAAAGCATAGTTTTGGAGCCTTGTGATAACAGATTTTGTATTACAATATTTTTTATAGTTTTCTTTAGGTTAAATATGCATTATTTATGAAGGTATGATGCCTGCTTATTACAAATGACCCTGAACAATCAAAAGAATACAATGGTTAGATGTGTGTCTCTAGAATACTTCTTTATTTATGATGCGTGCCCTGATGTGAAGTCAGATTTTCTTGATCCTCAACAGTAATGTAAATGTATGCACTACAAAAGGGAGACATTCTAAAAAACACATAGGGCCTCATTCTATTATCGGCCGTAAGGCTGCGATTCCTTGCGGGGGTCCCGTTACCTCGCAATTCTATTAAACGGCCCCGCAAGGATCTCCTCTTACGGCCGGCCGTAAATCTTGGAACCGGCCGTAAGCTCAGAAATCTTTAAAGTCAAAAATAAATTCAAGACAGCACTGTAAAGCTATGTAAATGCTAGGGATCATATTGGGGGACATGAGGATTAATAGTAACCCCCTCTCAAGCTTGCACATCAGCCCAAATCCGAGTTTACATTAACTGTTTATTTTCCGGCCGCAGCGTGGCCGGGTCTGAGGTGCTCCAAGCCCTATGGACTTTTTCCATGGATTTTTGACATAAATTAAAAAATATGTTTTTACGGATTTGAGTGTAGGGGAATGTTGTGCTATTTTTGCTAACACCTAAAATCACTTTATAGTCTCCTCAGAGTGCAGGATGGCTTTATTTTGGCTTTATAATGTGCTTAATTGGTGCTAGCGAGACCTTTTTGGTGCAAGTAAGCTGCGGCTCGGTTTTAGCTTTGCAGAGAGGGTTCCCGGAGCAATAGAATAGCAACCAGGCTTTTCTTGCGGTAGAAACTCTTGCGGCCGTTTTAGATGAAAGGATTTCCTCCGGCGCGAGCGGCCGCAAGGGATAGCAAGGCGCCGGCCGCAAGCCTGCCGGAAGCCCCAGCCTGAGGGAAATAGAATAGCCGAATAGCTTGCGGCCGGTCCTCTTACCTCCTATAATAAGTGTTTTTAATATTTGCTGTTTCGTATCCTCTTTACATCTTGACTCAGAGGCTAGCTGTTAAACGCTTCTTGACTTGATTTTGAAGTCATAGTTTGGAGAGTGTTCGGAAGAAATTGCCAACGTTCACCCCATATTGAAGTTTTCTGCCATCCCCATGTTTCTTTATGGGGCTGCAGGATATGTTGGGATGATGGAGTGGACCTTTACAGGATGAGGCATATGCAAGTTCAAAGCTAGGCCAGCTTGAGAATAAAGTTGGGAAATTTGCTGTGTTTTCTTTGTCATGCATATAACAACCCTATCTTATACATCACATAAGTATTTTCCCTCAAGGATAACAAGTTATATTAATAATAGAAAATTAACAGGCAAATAACGAATAATGGGTTTGATTTAGCTGTATTTTACCAGTCTTCAGTTAATGACAATTGAAATATAAAAACAATGGGAATAAAAGCACACTATATTACAGCTCAGATATCAATGATCACTGCCTGTAACATACCAGGGTAGAGAAGCAGAAAACAATCCCACTCTGTATATATTTAATGTATTTTTTCTACTTTATAGATTAGTTATTTCGAATTAGAAATACAATTTTTCTTAGTTTAGAACATGATCTTTTAATTGCATGCTAGCCATTTTTGGAGTACACAATGTATATGTAGTATTTGCAACAAAGGTTGAAAAAAACGTGAACTTTGGGTACCGTATGTATGTATGTACGTACGTTACATACATACATGCATGCATGCAGTCTAGCCGTCTGAGATGGAGGAGCCCATGACACAAGCATAGTCTTCTACATATGTTTTTTTTTGTGTGTGTTTCATGTGCTTATCTTACGTGCTGCTGTTGCTATTAGCTGTTCTCGGAGGCATAAAGATGTGACATTTCCCCCCAAAGTACAGTTCCTTAAAGTACCCTATAAAACATAATTTGTGACACTGAAGTCTCATATCTACAGTGTACTTTAAAGTTTAAAGTTGCACCTGTATGTAAATGTTATTATTATAGATTTTTATTAAAGTCGTAAAGAACATTATTTGCTATAGGTGATGATTGCATGTTCTGTATTCAGCCAGTAGATGGCACTAGAATTCCACTGTTGCAGTTTCATCAGCTTTAATTCTCTCCCTCTCCCCTTTACTCCCCTTGATATTTTGACGATCATTTCTTGGTGAATATTTATATAATACATTATTATATATCTCTTTTACTCTGATTTATACATAAATAGTTAGATTTTTTTTTTTTTCATAGCTTTTTTTAAAAAAATTTATACAAGTGCTTAGAAATATGTATTTGAGAGCTTTAGCTTAAGATTCCCGATGATGCAGAAAGTGCACTTCTAGGCAGGAGAAAATATTTGATATGTTAACTGTTTCTTATGTTTATGATCATTAATCATCAATAAAAACAAATGGGCACCAGCAATGGATTGCAAGTCAAACACTCTTTACTGGCAAATTCATTGTAACGTTGGTATTTCATCAAGATTTGCAACGTATTGTTGAAAATATCTTTAGAGATCAAAATCTTAACATCTACTACAAGTGTGTGTGTTGTGTGTGTGCGTTTGTGTTTGTAATATCACGAGTGGAATTTCCCTGGTAGCCAGGGCCCTTAATGTTTGTACTTCTGGCACGCAAGTAAAAATGGCGTCCTTCAAGGATCCTAGAACCAGTCTTTCTGGCATGTTTAAAATCTTTCTGCCTCCAAAGTGTTATATTTCTCTGCACATTTATAATATTATAGTAGTAATAAATAATACATTTTGGAGCTGTTTACCTTATTATAATAATGTACAGTACGTATGAATGGATTCCCTTCCAAATCTCTAAAAGATCTGTGTGGCTACTAGAAAATTTAGCTGGCTTGTACATTTAATTTATGATATATATTTTGTCTACACTTTCATAGACAGACAGCTATGGTTGTAGAGATACATATATACACAGATTATATTGCCTACTTTTTTTTTCTTGTTGTTGTTCCATATGGAGATGGCACTCTATG
>CM050168.1:185057329-185087329 GCA_027410445.1 Discoglossus pictus | reverse complement strand
TATGTTTTGAGAAGGTTGACATTTACGGAACCACTTACGGCCTATAAAATTGTCCTTCTGAAATGTCAGTTTTATTAATTATTATTTAAATGTACACATAAACATATATTTAACATTATATTAAAAATGATATACAAAGTCTAATATATTATGTATATTTGTATAGCATTGCTTGATAAGTGGCAAAATAGTTTTATAAAGTAAAACGTTTAATGTATTCATTTTTAGATTTGCTCATGCTTCGCTTGAGCAGATTTTTTTTTTTTATGATTATTTATTTTGTTTGCTAACCTGATTTGTCACCTGGGATGGACCTTGAATACAGATATGTAATACTGAAAAGGCTGTCACAATGAAATGCAAAAGAATCACACTGTCGAGTGAGAAGGCAGGAAAGCGAATAAATCCATGCCCACATACAGTAAACATGTGTATACAAGAATTAATAAATTTAAAGACTATATATATTTTTTTATTTCTGCATCAACTTTTTCCATTGTCAGTATTTATTCTTCAAAGGCTCATACTATAAATATGGGACAACAATATTCTTTTTAACCCTATTATAAATACAGACTTTTTTTTCTGATGGACCATTTAATAGCTGACCACCATATCGTTGGACCACTTATTAGTGCTGAGGGTTTTTGTGGACCAATTAATTTCTGACTTCTTATTGATCGTTATAATGCACTGTTGGCGTATAGCTGGTACAAAACATACAATTTAGTATCTAAGCAAATCTGTATACATTTTTATGTGTTTTTTCATTTTTCACTATTCATTTATTTCATAATTTTTTGTAATACTTGTCATAACATTGACCACCAGAATGAGTGATGCATGGACCACAGTTTCAGAACCTTTTAACTTAATGGCTCACATAGAAGTGTTTCCTATAAATAAAATAATGACATTGAAAAGTTCTGTTTCAGATTGTTTTGGGAATGTTCTGTGTAATTAGACCATGCCACTATAAATGATACATTAATATGTATTTTGGTTCTAGATGGGCCGTTTCATCTGTCATGACCAGACAGAATCAAATCCCAACAGAGGATGGATCACGGGTTACACTTGCTTTGATTCCCTTGTGGGATATGTGTAATCACACCAATGGGCTGGTAAGTATTTTGTTGTTTTATTGTGTTCATGCTGGTGTCTCCATAAACTCACACGGCACATGTCCTGGCTTGCAATACCATTGCTCATGCAACAGTGGACTAATAATAATAATAATATACAAATCTGTCTATATGCAGAGAGACAAGAAGATTTGGATCTTTGTATACCCTTGTGTGAAATTCATAATAAAAATAAATAAATAAAAAAAGCATTTGCACCGACCAGTAGAGTAAAAAGTGGGATTCCACCTGTGAAAGAGATATAGTTGTTTTGCGTTAACAAACGACTACTGGAGAGATACTGTGACATACCTAAAAATGGAATGAAATTGGCAGTGTTTTATATACTAATGGGCAAACTTTATAAAATCTGATTTGTCACACTTCTCTAAGATCATCACAGTTGCACTTAAACACATTTTTATGTAGCATTTGTGTCCGTTTTATTATGCAGTTTTGCAATTGAAATGATATATTTAGCTTTTTTTGGAGATCAAAAGCAACACTTTGATGACTCCCGCCAGTCTACATGTCTGATTGTAAAAAAAAAAAGAAGACTTTGCAGCAAAATGATTTACTATTTGGGGGTAAAATAAAACAAATTAAAGCTCTTGATGTTAGAACCCCTGATACCTGTTGTGTAGATAAATATAAGAACATGCTTCTTAGGAGTTTAATTCTGAACAAGCAAAGGTGTCTGACTCTGGTACATGGGCTGCATAGATGAGTCTTGGCATTGCTAAAATTATTTGCTGCTACTAGAACTGGACAAAGGCACTGACATATATTTATTTCTACTGTCATGTTATTGAATTATGAATAGATTGGCTTTAAGAACGGGAGGTTACATTTCTAATATGACCCCCCCAAAAAAAGAAATAAAAAAACATTGCAATAAATGACCCACCTCTATGCTGTACCCTGACCAGAACACCTTCTTAAATACTGAAAGCATCTAAGCTCTAATGTTGAGCTTGGCAATATATTGACCAAAATGGTTTATCAGTGAACCAAAAAATAATCTTTTTGCTCCTGTTTTATTTATTGTAAGTGGTCTTGCATGTATCCTAAACTTTGACCTTCCAAATAGGTTGCATCCCAGGCACTTGGTCATTGGTGCAATGATGATTATGTCACTACTTAAGTTTGTGTGCTGGGGTTTAAATGCATTTATTCAGTACTCAAAATATATTATTATATTATTATTATTATTATTATTTGGATAGTCTGTGCAAGATGATATGGTATGTCCTTTGTTCAAAACAAGTTAAAATTATTTGGATAAATGTAATTTTGTCAGCAAATATTTAGCCTTCCTGCAACTTAACTGGATGGGTTACGTGTTTCTCTTAAAGCTTATTGTCTATTTGCATAGAGTTTGTACTTTCATCAAAGGTGTGACAACATAAGTACTGTAGGTTATTATGGCTGCTTGCATTACACTACAGAAATAGTGTAACAATTTGCAAACACACCCTCTGCCATAATGCCATAATATATTATAAATAAACTAAAGCTTATTTGTTTTTTACGCTTCTAAATTAGGGATTCCTGAGATTTGATTTGGTAAGGCCAATTTAACTGCTACTTGGTGGACCACTTGACTACTGTTAAAGGGTCTTATCGGACCAATTTACTGACTTGAGTCTGGCGTTTTACAAGTGAAATGGACTTAATACAAGCACAGGATATACAACAACATAATAAACTATAAAAAATATAGTATTCATGCACTTTTACACAAGCAGCATATGCAATTTTAGTTAACTACTTTTGAAAAAATTTGATGCGTTTTCATAATCTTTTACAAGTTGTTCTGTGTACAACTTTGAGGACCACCGAAGGTCAGCGTATGACCGATTGTTACATTTGACCAAATAATTGTTAATTTGCAGGTTAGTTTGGAACCCACTACCCACCTTTTCATGTACTTCCTCTGACATTTAGGTTTTGCATCCAACACCACCAGGACAGCAGGTGTGCAATGGGGATACCATTTAGCTGCACTAAGTCCCAGGTATTTGTTATCCCCAGTAGGTTTCATAAAATATTCAACTCCAAACCTGTCACGTCAGGTGGAAAAGAGCGGCTCGCTGAATGATTTTCATTAATGTTTTATGTCGTCTAAAGAGACAAACTTGCTCCAGGTAAAATAGTATCTAATGAGTTTAAATCTTTATTCATTACATTTTCCTCGGTTAGATAACTACTGGATACAATTTAGAAGATGACCGTTGCGAATGCGTAGCGTTGCAAGACTTTAAGGAGGGAGAGCAGGTAAGAAGCATCTTTGTATCTGTTTTAACACACACAACGTTCTCAGAGTGTATTGCCTGAGGGCAGTAAATATTTGTGTTCCACATGCATCATTTTCTCGCACCTCCTACTATAGTTATATACACACATGCGTTTTGAATATATGTTTGTACATTTTTGTATGAACGTGAAACCTTGGCTCCCAAAATATATATATAAAAAAAAAAAATTGTGTGTGTATATATATATATATATATATATATATATATATATATATATATATATATATATATATGTGTGTGTATATATGTGTGTATATATATATATAATTTTTTATTTTTATTTTAAATCTATATAGGTCTTGTTTAAAATGGCGGAAAGGCTTTAATGTCCTTTGATACAATTTGAATAGGAGATTTTATAACAAGTTTTCTCATAGTCTATGCCTTCCAAAAAGTTAGCATAAATTTCATAAATAAAAAAATTGAGCCTTGTGTGCTTTTTGGTATACCTTCTTGGTATTGTACACTCTATCTTCTTACAATGATTATTCGAGAGAACTAATTTCCAAGTGTAAGTTTTGATGCCATTTTTACAGAATCCTCATAGACATGCATGTGCAGCCATCTATGGAGTAAAAAGGCAAACCGTTAATGCTTAATCTACACAATAATTTTTATGGGGTGGGAGGCAGATAATTGTTATTTTGCTATCACAGTTGGATAAACAGAGCTGCAGGGAGTTCTAATTTTATTCCAAAGAAGATGCGAGAGACCTTTTAGTGGAAGACTTTATTCCTTTTTTGTACTGTTGTTTATTTTACGTGATTTTGGAACGCATCTCCTGCTTCTCTCCCCTCTCCGCCCCCAGATTTACATTTTTTATGGCACCCGGTCAAATGCTGAATTTGTTATCCACAACGGCTTCTTCTTTGAAAATAACCTGCACGACCGAGTGAAAATAAAGTTGGGCGTCAGTAAGAGCGACAGGCTGTATGCCATGAAGGCCGAAGTCCTAGCCCGGGCTGGCATCCCAACGTAAGTGACACATACTGCTGTCTCTCTCTAACTTGGCAACTTCAAAAGTCTCATGTTGCAGCAAGCCTCGCAATTAACATAGACTGCTTAACCCCTTAAGTACAGATTGGCCTTATCAATCCTTGACAAAAACAGCTGGGTTCCGATAGGTGCTGGCAGGTTTGTCTAAATCAAGTCCAGACCAGATTTTTATTGTATTCCTATGCAGACATAGTTAAGAAATCCAAATAATTGACCACTGACTGACTCACCTGATGTTTTGAAAAAATCTGACTTGCAACCAGGCCTAGAGGACTGGGGTTGGACATCCGTGCTCTAACTTGTCTTAGAGGAATTTTTCCATTGAAAGCATTTTTTCTTTGCTTCAACTGTAAGCATTTAATAATGCATGTTCTCTGCTTCTCTCGGTTTTTTTTTCTTTTCTTTTCTTTTTCTTAATGAATGTACTGTAACAGAATAAACTGTTTTTTGAATGTGTTACTGCCCTTGGGTGCTTGTCTGAGTCATACATTATGATAGAATTTAGCTCTATAAAATATGTAGCAGTCAAGGTAGGAATTACTGCTCTTCCCACTGATGGTTTTCAAATCTTTAAAAATTAGATGGATATATGCCACAGAGACTACTACTATTACTACTCCTCTTCCCTCCCTCTCCTCCTCTTACAACCTCCATCTTACCATCTCCCTCTACCTGCCTCTTACCACCTCCCTCCTTCCGCTCCCTCTCCCCTTCCCTCCCTCTCACCACCTCCCTAACTCTCTCCCTTATTCTCACCACCCACCCCTTCCTCTTACCATCTCTCGCTCTCTCTCTCTCTCTCGCTCTCGCTCTCTCTCTCGCTCTCGCTCTCTCTCTCGCTCTCGCTCTCTCTCTCTCGCTCGCTCTGTGTGTGTCTCTCTCTCTCGTTCGCTCTGTGTGTGTGTGTCTCTCTCTCTCTCTCTCTCGTTCGCTCTGTGTGTGTCTCTCTCTCTCTCTCTTTCTCGCTCTGTGTGTCTCTCTCTCTCTCTCTCTTTCTCGCTCTGTGTGTCTCTCTCTCTCTCTCTCTTTCTCGCTCTGTGTGTCTCTCTCTCTCTCTCTCTTTCTCGCTCTGTGTGTCTCTCTCTCTCTCTCTTTCTCGCTCTGTGTGTGTCTCTCTCTCTCTCTTTCTCGCTCTGTGTGTCTCTCTCTCTCTCTCTTTCTCGCTCTGTGTCTCTTTCTCTGTCTCGATAAAACAAGTTATGTATGTGCTTTTGAAATTATACATTCCATCTAGCAAAATGAAAGCCATCTGCTAATTTCTTACCGTCTCATACTGTTCTTACCGTCTCATACTGAAAGCTGCTGGTGCGTTTTGCTTTAGAAGATGCAATATGGAACATCTTTTTGCCCGACCACTTTACCTAATTACAAATCATAAACATTATAATTTACCTTTCCGTAACACTTCATCTGTTCACAGGTCCAGTGTGTTTGCAATTCACATCACAGAGCCTCCAATTTCTGCTCAACTTTTGGCTTTTCTGCGGGTGTTTTGTATGAGTGAGGGTAAGTAATTTTCTGATTTTGTAATAGATCTTTAATGTACAACCTATTGAACTAAGTAATGTTTTCAATACAGACATTTTGGGCATAGAAGCATGTAGCAAAATCACTTTTAAATTTGGAAATTTATTATTTAAAGGTATATGCAAGTGAGCTGGGTTATGAATGCATCCGATAGAGGAGATTTAGTAGTGTATGAAAACTTTTTTTAGCATAATATTCAGAATCAGGCAAATACATTGTATCATTCTTCACCTCCTTGGCTTCTGGCATGTGCTTAGTACAAGAACTGCAACAGTTACTTCCTGTGCTCTGTACCAGAAAGGTCAACTTTTGTATCTTGCTTCAGTTCCTGTGGGTACACTGCTCTATTTCCTGTGTGTACCCGGCTTATATAAGTGTCCTGTGGATGTGAACCACTGGTTTGACTTTTGTGCAAATAACTTTGTAAGTAAACTAAACTTTTCTATATAACACGTGTTTTTCATACACTACTAAATCTTCTCTTTCGGATGCATTCATAACCCAGCTCACTTGCATATACCTTTACATTTATTTGATATCATATAGTCCAACTACGTTTTTTTTCTCAGATCTAGTTTTTGCCACCAATGATTAGATCTGCAAACATTTCTTTTCATTTGAGCTTCCAAATATGGTATAATTTATAGCCATAAGTAATAACAAGTACTGTATCAATTGAATATTATTAATAAAACTAGCAACTTGACCGTCAAAAATGACAGCAATAAAATTGTAAACCTGGCAATGCTGTTTGCCACACAATGCAAGGCTCTCCCCACTCTAACTTGCGGGCCTCGCGATGAGTTCCTTCGGTGCTCATTGTGAGCCTTTCCCCCCATCTACTTTAGCTTTCAACCTAACTTACAGGCTTCCTGCCTTTTCCCCTGTGATGTGTGTGAGGTTGTCAGTTATTTTTTTTATTTTGGGGGCCTCCGAATGGTTTCAGAGTTACGTGCTTGAACAAAATGGCGGCCGCTAAAGCTGTAATTTTTTCAAAGTCTTGCGGGCCTCGTAGTGAGCCCCCATCAAACCCATAACATTCGGCCCTCGCGATGAGCTTTGAAGGCATTCATCGCGAGGCCCGCCTTCAAAGCTCATTGCTCATGCGCAAGCCTGTATCTTTTAACATTGCGTGACGACAACTCTCCATTACCACAACTATTATATGTGATACAGTGGTATCTTGGTTCTCAACCTTAATCTGTTCCGGACTACAGGTTGAGTATCAAAAAGGTCGAGTACCAAACTCCCATAAGGTGTAATTTAGCAAACTCAATGAGTACCAAGGTAGCGCAATGAGTAACAAAGTTTTTTGCTCATACAGACAGGTTGAGTATCAAAAATGTTGAGTTTTGAGGAGGTTGAGAACCAAGGTACCGCTGTATGCATTTTCTTACAGTAAATTAGCATTAAAGTGTGCCATTTTGAGTTGTTAGCCTTTCTTATCCACACCCCCAGTAGAGATTCATATTTTATTAATGAAAGATTATTGTCATTCGTTACAGGTAAGCCCCTGAGATCCTGAAATCCAGACTGTTGGCAACTTTTTTAAGACTGTTACTCTCCATTGTCCTAGAGTCCACACTGTATAGCGATAACAGCCAGACTATTTGTCCGTTTGTTAATGCTTGGTAATTTTTGTTTAATATTATTCAGCCTTTTAATTAAGGCGAATCAAGGTGTATTGCAGTCTGAGTATAATGCCTGTGAAGTTCAGTTATTAAAGGTCACTGTAGTGCTCATACAGTAGGGTTTATTTACTTACTGAATAGCAATACAATTCAGTGGTTGAAGAAAGAAAATTTATTGTAGCTTTTTAAAAACGTACATGTTAAGTTGAATGTTTTAAAAGCTTCAGCAGATATTCTGTTCTCCACCCCCTGTATAGAGAGAATCGGACCAGGGTGACTGTCCTGATAGGGGTCTCTATCCGTTTTCCTCATATTATTGTTCAGTGCCTAGTGCAGACAAACCCACACTAGTCCGATTTTTTTTTTATGACAGCCCCATGATCATATTCTTTTTCCCTACTGAACAACTATTTTAATTTAGTTTTATGAGCACTATAATGGGCCTTTAATGGGAAAATGATCACACTCTCACTGAATAGCACCAGTCTAGTTCACAGACAGGAAACTGTCCCAGCTTTTCTTTCAAAATGGGGAAATGGCCAATTGTTTCCCTCTCAATGTATCTTAATAATTTTCCCAGGTGTTTGAATACAGTTCAATGTTCACCTGTGTTTTGTTTTTGTTTTTTTGCCGGGTTTGTGGAAAACTTAGCTAAGAAAAGTGTTCAATTATAAGATTGGTGCAACCCTCTGGGTGATCACTTCTGGCTTCCTGTTTTTCAACTGCATTTGCAAGAGAGTGTTTGTTTTGTTAGGAAATGTTTTCAGGTTTACCATACATTTTTGTTCACGCTCCGACTAATTTTAGCAATTTATTCTTTTGCAGATGATCTAAAAGAACATCTAATAGGAGATCAAGCCATCGATAAAATCTTCACCCTTGGGAATTCTGAATTTCCTGTGAGCTGGGACAATGAGATTAAGCTTTGGACATTCCTTGAAGCTCGAGCCTCTCTTTTATTAAAAACTTACAAAACTACTGTTGAGGTAACTTTTCTAAGTTGATGATCACTGTCCTCTCAAGTTTACTTGGCCTGAAGTCTTAGGACATTGGATAATATTACCTATACATTTAATCTTTTTTTGTCTTTTGTGCGTTTTTAATTTTAATTTTTGAGAATTAAATTATAAACTCTGAAAAATCTAACATTTCGAAAGACTCGGGCCACTTCTATAGTATATGCATGGCCCTACAAAATAGTCATATCAAGACCAGAAAGAGAATGACACCTGTTTAAAAGTACATACCCACTGTTCACTATGAAACACAATTATATTTCACAATGTGGGACTGATAGTTTTGGGTTTCTTAGTTCTCCTTGCAATGGTTCAAGAACTGCAAAATGCCATTATAACATAGAGTAAGAAAACACAGTCCTTTCTCTTCTTACATAACTCACACACCAGACTCTTGTCCCACAAAACACATTCTCTCATCAGTCAATCTATACCTTCTTCAGTTTTTTCTAAATTTGTATTGGCACTCTCAGCTTAAGACTTGGATTCTCCAATATACAACAATTTAATTGTTATTCTGTAAGTGCTCAATCACAAAATGCTCCTCACGAAGCACCTTCATATTTAATCCTTTTAATGGCAATAAACTCAAGAAATGTATTGTGAGTCTTCTCCTTGCACTGTAGGAAGGAAGTTTTAAAGGGATATGGGGGTTTACTAGATTTTACTAGGTATATAATATACCTGTGTATCTATTTACTTTCATGTACTTTATTTTATTAAGAAGGGCATAAAAGCTCTCTTTTAACTGCCTAAAGTCAAATAAATATTACCAGTTTGGGTCTGCTCTCTGCAGCTCACGAAGGCTAGGGTGCTACGCTGCACATCCTGTCTTACAGAGTCTGCGCCTGCATATGCTTCAGTGGGCAGACCCATGCAGGGACTATTTGTTTAATTGTATAGCTTTATAAGCGTTTCTTAATAAAGCAAAGTACATAAAAGTAAACTGTTATGTCCAACTCTCTGAGACCCTATGGGCCACAGCACTCCAGGCACATCTATCTTTATGTCCTTGGTTGTTTATCCATAAGGATTTCTTTGTGAAGATACTGAATTGGGTTGCCAGTTCCTTTTTCAGTGCGCCATGATCTTTCTGACCTCTTTGCTATCACCTGCTCGTCTTGGGTAACTCTACATGGTATAGCTCATTGAGGTACACAAGCCCCTTCACCACAACAATGTAGTGACCTAGAAGGGGACACAGGTATATTACATCCCTATTAAAAATCAGAAAACATCAATTTCTTTATTTGCAGATGTTGAAATAATCTGTTGGAAACTTAGGTTTTAGAGAACATTTCTACATTAATTTTCTGTTGATGTCTAAGGAGCCTTGTGTTTTATATAATGTGCGATTTGTTTGTGTTTTTCGGTTTCAGGATGATAAACTTGTTTTGGAGAGACCAGACCTAACATTTCATTCTGTAATGGCCATCAAGCTTCGACTAGTCGAGAAAGAAATCTTGGAAAAAGCTGTAAAGAGTGCATCCGACAACCGAAAGATGTACACCAAGAATTTTGAGGAAGGCGTATCACTCCCAAAATATGAGGAGAGCAACATCGCTCTGCTAGAAAACACAGTGGGAGACTCCAAACTCCCCCTTGTTTTAAGGAACCTAGAAGATGAAGATGCAGACGGAGAGTTAAAAATCCAAGAAGCCTTTGCAATCTCAGAAATAACCGAAAATGGGTACATGAACGGCAAGGACTCTCTCACAAACGGGACCAAATCTGAAAACAAAGATGTCCTAACGGAAGAAAACAGAAACGAAACAGAAAATGCCAAAGAATTTTCTTCAGAAAGCACTGACCAGGCAAAAGTAGAATTGTGAAGTTGTTTGACTTTATAACGAGATTAAAATCAGCAGAAGTTTATGAAACAGTGCATTTGCATTGGTGTGTTTTCTTGTTAACCTTTCTGCAGAAAAAAATGCTGCTTTCCATTATTTTCATTTTTTGTTCAACTGGTGTAGTGCTTATCTTCAAGAAGAAAGGCCTTGTTCTAAAAAAAAAATTAGACTTGTGGATTATTTTTTCTTTTGGGCCGTCACCCTGAAGAGCTTTTGATTCCCCGTTCTTTTAACCGCTGGCTTGAACGTGTGCAATTTCAAGCCAAAAAAGAACTAAATGGTGAAAAAAGGAGACTTAACATAAAAATGAGTTTGTCCTCAGAAGAAAAATAGTTGCTTTCAGTAGTAAACTGAAATTTTGTTTGTATCTTTTAAGCATTCAGCCGGCTTTAGACATTGGTTGTTTTTACTTTTATTTACAAAAAAATTTATGCCCCTTATTTGAAGGCAAAATAATATGTCTGTTTAATTTAAGATATATAGATAAATATATATTTTAAAGCAAATCTATCATATTAGCATTACACCTTTTATCAGTAAGCACTGTCAGTCACTGGGAGTTCGGAAGCATACGGGTGTACCCAAATAGCTTTAACCAGTTCAGTGTTGGAGGGGCGAGGAGAATATGGCAGAAACCCCTCTAAAACTACAGGAGTTAAACTGTTTTACAAAAAAAAGGTCGCTTGTCAGCTCTTCAGGTTTTCACAATAGCTAGAGATTTTCAAAGCTACACTTTTGACTAAAATCATCATCATTAAAAGAAATGTGAACAATTGTCTTGTGTTTTTCTTTATTTAAATTGTTATGTTATATGTGTTTGTTGTTTATAAACCATCCATTTCCAGGTGGGGATAAAAACATGTAAATGAGTATACAGGTTTGCTGTTTCTCCTTTTCAGTGTAGAATTGCCTGGTATTTCGGGGCTGGATCCCTCTACTGAGTGAGACCAAACTGATATACAACAGGATATTTCTCCCTGTGAAGGACACAAGTGAGCTAAAGGAGGCTGCTATCATAGAACAAACCTACTTCATCATTCTTCTTTGAGCACCTCCCTCTGTTTTTGTTTTTGCTTTATCATTTGGGTAACACCACTTTCTTGAAGGGAATTGAAAGTTCCTGAAACTGCTTTATTTTAAAGTCTGTACTTTAACTACTACATAAACCCTATACATAGTTTAACAATGGGTGAGATGTTTATATAGGAAGTATGACCTCAGCCTGCACAACTAGTTCTAATTAGGCTCTGGACTTCTTCCTGCTCCCTTGTCCCCCACTTCTCCCTCCACTGATAACTACAAAAACACCACCAACACCCAGATCTCAGGATGTGATGTAACAAATAGAAAATAGGAATCCTGTACTCATAAATTGAGATTTTACCCCAAAAAATGTTTCTCCATGGCTTACACACTTGCTAATCTTATTGTTAGTTTTGTTTGTCATTATACATACCAGTGTCTTTTTAAAAACATTTTTTTTATGGAACTTTAGTTGTTCTTTATGGTAAGCAGGTATTTTTCCGTTAATATTGCATAATACAGTTTAATAGTACCTTACATTTTAGCTATGCTGTTATTTGCTTAATTGTTTGTAGCATGCATGTTGGATATTATCTACAAGTCATTTTCCCATCAAAAATGACGGTATAATATTGTATTAAATATTTTGTGTTCTGTCTCTTTTTGTGCTCCCTCTATCTGCACCCTCTCCCTTCCTCTCTCTGCGCCCTCTCCCTCCCTCTCTCTGCGCCCTCTCCCTCCCTCTGCGCCCTCTCCCTCCCTCTGCGCCCTCTCCCTTCCTCTCTCTGCGCCCTCTCCCTTCCTCTCTCTGCGCCCTCTCCCTTCCTCTCTCTGCGCCCTCTCCCTTCCTCTCTCTGCGCCCTCTCCCTTCCTCTCTCTGCGCCCTCTCCCTTCCTCTCTCTGCGCCCTCTCCCTTCCTCTCTCTGCGCCCTCTCCCTTCCTCTCTCTGCGCCCTCTCCCTTCCTCTCCCTTCCTCTCTCTGCGCCCTCTCCCTTCCTCTCTCTGCGCCCTCTCCCTTCCTCTCTCTGCGCCCTCTCCCTTCCTCTCTCTGCGCCCTCTCCCTTCCTCTCTCTGCGCCCTCTCCCTTCCTCTCTCTGCGCCCTCTCCCTTCCTCTCTCTGCGCCCTCTCCCTTCCTCTCTCTGCGCCCTCTCCCTTCCTCTCTCTGCGCCCTCTCCCTTCCTCTCTCTGCGCCCTCTCCCTTCCTCTCTCTGCGCCCTCTCCCTTCCTCTCTCTGCGCCCTCTCCCTTCCTCTCTCTGCGCCCTCTCCCTGCGCCCTCTCTCTGCGCCCTCTCTCTGCGCCCTCTCCCTCCCTCTGCGCCCTCTCCCTCCCTCTGCGCCCTCTCCCTCCCTCTGCGCCCTCTCCCTCCCTCTCTTTGCGCCTTCTCCCTCCCTCTCTCTGCGCCCTCTCACTCCCTCTCTCTGCGCCCTCTCACTCCCTCTCTCTGCGCCCTCTCACTCCCTCTCTCTGCGCCCTCTCACTCCCTCTCTCGGCGCCCTCTCACTCCCTCTCTCGGCGCCCTCTCCCTCCTTCCTTCCCTTCCCCTCTCCCTCCTTCCTTCCCTTCCCCTCTCCCTCCTTCCTTCCCTTCCCCTCTCCCTCCTTCCTTCCCTTCCCCTCTCCCTCCTTCCTTCCCTTCCCCTCTCCCTCCTTCCCTCTCCCTTACACAACTATATTGGTGATTTGCTATTTAAAGATTTGCTGTGTACTTAAAACAAATGAAACAAACCCAAAGTAACACTATCTAGTGGTCAACCATTTTATTTCCCTGAATCAAGAACTTCCTGCTATTCTCTGTGGCACAATGTAGGACAAAGCATGATGTCACTTTATTATATATATATATATATATATATATATATATATATATATATATAATTTTTTTATTTTTTTTATTTATTTATTTGTTGTTGTTGTTGTTTAGTCATTGTCACGTCCGTGTACTTATGGACTTCAGCACGCCAGGCACATCTATCTGTCACTGCCTCTCTAGGCTTCATCAAGCTCATGTTCATTGCTTCAATTGCCTCATCTATCAGACTCTGCCTCCCCTTTCTTCTTGTGCCTTCAATCCTTCCCAGCATCAGAGTCTTCTCTAGGGAATCCTGTCTTCTCATGACATGGCCAAAATATTTGAATTTCAGCCTCATGATCATAACTTCCTGAAGCACTGATTTATTGGTTCTTCTTGCAGTCCAATGGATTCTGAACAGTTTTCTCAAACACCACAATTCAAAGGCATCAATTCTACAGTGCTCAGACTTCTATATGGTCCAGCTCTCACATCCGTATGTTACTACTGGGAATACCATACTTCTAACTATGCAGACCTTTATTGATATTGTAATATCTTTACTTTTTACTAGCTTGCCCAAGCTTGCCATAGCTTTCCTCCCCAGAAGTAAACATCTTTAATTTTAATGGCTGTAGTCAGCATCTGAAGAGATCTTACATCCCTGGAAAATAAAATCTGAGAAGTGAAGGCAGTGACAATCTATTTGCCAGGAACTGATTGCGGTTTGCCATGCACTTCGTCTTTTTAATGTTGAGCAGCAGGCCAGCTTTTGACCGCTCTTCTTTTACCCTCATCAATAGGTATCTGAGGCTGTTTATATTTCTTCCAGGAATCTTAATTCAGTTTTGGATTCATCCAGCCCGGCCTTATTTATTCAACCTATATCCAGAGTACATCATGCATAAGGTGACAATATACAACTTTGTCACAATCCTTTCCCCATCTTGAGCCATTCTGTTGTTCCATGTTCGGTTTTGAGAGTGGTTTCTTGGTCCACATACAGATTCCTCAGGAGGCAGATGAGATGATCTGGTACTCCCATCTCTTTAAGAACACATTTTGTTGTGATCCACACAGTCAAAGGCTTTAGTATAGTCTATGAAGCAGAGTTAAATGTTTTTTTTTTTTTTTTTTTTCTGGAACTTTCTTGCTTTCTCTGTTATCTATCGTACATTGGCAATTTGATCTTTTGTGCATCTTCCTGTGTGGAACCTGGTTTGCACATCTGGTAGTTCCCTATCCATATATTGTTGGAGCCGATTTTAAGCATTACCGCATGTGAAATTAGTGCAATTGTTCGATAATTGGAGCACTTTTTGACACTGTCTATTTGGGGGATTGGGATGTAGACTTTACAGTCTATTGGCCAGTGTTGAGTTTTCCAAATTTGTTGGCATAAGGCAAACAACACTTCCACAGCATCGTCAACCAACTTGATATCAACAAGGTATCCAATGGTCCATCTAATTTCACTCTACAATCTGTCTGCCTCCAACTCCTTGGACAAACTATTGAGGTCATCACTGCTGTTAAGATACTTCCTGTATAGATCTGTGTATTCCTGCCGTCTCCTTTATCTGTTCTGCCTATTTATGTTTTTTATCATGCCCAATTTGGCATGAAAAATTAATTTGAGATCCCCAATTTTCTTAAAAGAGATCTATTGACTTTCCCATTCTTTTATATTCTTCTATCTCTTTACATTGCTCATTATATAAGGACTCCTAGTTTTTTCTTGCTATCCTCTGGAATCCTGTATTCAGTTGGACAAATATTTTCCTGTCTCCACTACCTTTCAATTTCCTTCTTTACTGGGCTACTTTCAAAGCCTCATCAGACAGCCAGTTTGCCTTAGTTTTCTTTCTTTTGTGAATATTCTTTGTTGATGTTTTCCTGGATAATGTTGCAGACTTAAGCCTAAGTTTTTCAGGCATTTTATCTTCTATGTTTAGTCCCTTATTCTTTACCTCTGCTGCATATTCACACCCTCCTTTTTTTTTTTTCAGTTTAATTCTGAACTTTACAATAAGAAGCTCATAGTCTGAACTGCAGTCAGCTCCAGGTCTTGTTTAGGCTGACTATATAGAGCTCCTCCATCTTTGGCTACAAAGTATATAGTCCGTCTGATTTCTATACTGTCCACCTGGTGATGTCCATTTGTAGAGTCGTATCGGAGGCTGTAAGTGGGTGTTTGCTATGACCAGAGAATTATCTTGACAGAATTCTACTAATCTGGCCGGCTTCATTTTGTACTCCAAGGACAAATTTGTCTATTTTTCCAGGTATCCATTGGTTTCCAGCTTCAGCATTCCAGCCTCCTATGATGAGTTGCATCTTTTCTTAAGCATGTATCTATGATATGTTGACTACCTTCATATAACTGGGCAACTTAAGCCTCCAGCATCCACGGTTGGAGATGATAAATGGCTTGCCTTGAATTTTGAATTGAAATCATTCTGTCATTTATTGGATTGTAACAGAGCACTGCTTTGGCCACCCTTTGATTGACTATAATGGCTACTCCATTTATTCTGCAGGATGACTACAGTAGAAGATCGGGTGGTTGTCTGATTAGAAATGGCCCATTCCAATATATTATACATAGTTATCTCATGTTTGACCATGTCCAGTTTGCCTTGGTTCCTAGTTCTGACATTTCAAGTTCCTATGCAGAATTGTAGTTTGCAGAAGCAGACTTTTCCCTCCAGAAACATCTGCAGCTGGATGTGCTCTCTGCTTTGGCCAAGACACTTAATTATATCTGGTGCTACTCGGGCTCGCCCTATGCTCTTCCCCAGTAATGGGGTAGGCACCTTCTGACCTGAGTGGCTCATCTGCCATATCATTATGTCTCTGGTTGCCTGTTCCTTCTCCAGTGGACTGCAATTTGTCTGAACTCTCTACTATGACCTGGCAATCTTGGGTGAGCCTACATGGTATGACAGCTGCACTGAAGTACACAAGCACCTTCACCACAACAAGGTAGAGATTCTATAATAATTTTGTATCAAAATCACTGGACATATATGGCTATATAATACTCAGTATTGTGATTTTGTATTGTATTTAATAGATTTGCTTTCAAGAATATTTTTTTCCTTTTTTATTAAGTCTGAAGCAATACAGACAAGTAAATAGAGTTCTCCGTCTTTGGAGAAATAACTTCACACAATGTGAAAATGGCTCATGATATTTAAAAAAACAAAATGGATAAATTGAAAACATGACCTTATATGAAGTTCCAAAAATCCCAGACCCACATTTAAAGGATCACTGTGGTCAATTGTTTTATATGGTTCATTGAATATCTAAACTTTATAATTGAGTGTGTATAAATATATCAATTATACATTTAATATATGTATATATTTGAAACAATGTAACCACAGCCATTATATATATTTTTTTTCGTATACCCAAGTATGCATTACTGAAGGATTGTATTTCCTTTTATCAACTGACATTGGGCCTCATTCTATTAGCGGCCGCAGCCGTTGCGGGGCCGCAAGGACCGGCCGCAAGCTATTCGGCTATTCTATTCCCTTACGGCCGGGGATTCCGGCAGGCTTGCGGCCGGTGCCTTGCTATCTCTTGCGGCCGCTCGCGCCAGAGGAAAGCCTTTGATCTAAAACGGCCGCAAGAGATTTGCAATTCAATTGCTCCGGGAAACCTCTCTGCAAGGCTAAAAGCGAGCCGCAGCTTACTTGCAGGAAAGAGGTCTCGCTAGCACCAATTAAGCACATAAAATAGCTCAAATAAAGCCATCCTGCACTTTGAGAAGACTATAAAGGGATTTTAGGTGTTAGAAAAAATAGCACATAATTATCCTGTACTTAAATCCGTAAAATATTTTATTTTTAATATCCGTAAAATATCCATGTAAAAAGTCCAGAGTGCTTGGAGCACCTCAGACACACCCACGCCGCAGCCGGAAAATAAACAGTTAATTTGAACTCGGGTTTGGGCTGATGTGCAAGCTTGAGAGTGGATTCCTTTTAATCCTCATGTCCCCCAATATGATCCCTAGCATTTACAGAGCTGTACAGTGCAGGCTTGAATTTATTTTTGAGTTTTTATATTTCACAGCTTACGGCCGGTTCCAAGATATGCGGCCGGCCGTAAAAGGAGATCCTTGCGGGCCGTATAATAGAATCGCGAGTTAACTGAACCCCCGCAAGGAATCGCAGCCTTACGGCCGATAATAGAATGAGGCCCCATGTCTGGTAATGTGAAGCCTCTCCCTAAGGGTGGCGCTTTAGAGCATAGCTTTGAAATATGGCACCCTGCATTAAAGAGAATAGTAAACCAGAGCAGTCCCAGAAGGTGAAGATTCCGGGGGCTTCTTAGAAGTAAGTAAAGTGTACATTTTATGACCATTGCATTGTGAAAAATAAAAGTAATGAACATTTATACAAAACAAATCTCACCTGATTTTCTGTCAAACTAGCTTTAAGTTTTTTGGATCATTTTTAATGGAATTTCAGTGGAGGTTCAAGAATTGTTGCTCTGCATAACCCTACAAGTGACATTAGCAGAATTATGCATGTGTATGATATATATATATATATATATATATATATATATATATATATATATATATATATAGTGTAATAACTGTTTTTCTCGGAATTGTGAGCTGTTTTTTTAACTGATTTACTGTACGGTGGAGGGCTTCTATTGCCCACCATATATTAAATGATTGTTGTGGTGAACTCATAAGATCGCCACAACACAGGCTGAGATCCCGCTCCATGCTGATGATAGCCAGTAAGCTTGAAACAGCTGTACATAGACAGGATTCTCAGCTTGTGTAAAATCCAGCCTTGGCTTTTGCTGTGTAATACAGCAGGCATAAGCTTAAAGGAAGCCATGTTTCAAAATGGCTACGGATTTGCAGCTTCCCAGAATGCAGTGTAATAACTGTTTTTCTCGGAATGCCGAGCTGGAAGCAGGTTTTTTTTTTTTTTTTTTAACTTGCCTTAGACATTCAAATGTGAACACAGATGTACTATTTATTTACTATATATATATATATATATATATATATATATATATATTATACTAGCGACTTGCCCGTCAAAAAATGACGGCAATAAAATTGTAAGGCAGGTAATTCTATTTGGTGGAGACATTAATTTTGTTGGTGGTCCGAGATCCCTCAGCGCTCATTGCGAGGCTGTTGGTTGTTGTATATTTTTTTTTTGTGATATGCGCTTTTGCTGTTATTGTTTTGTCAGCGTTGATCTGCTTTTTGCGCTTATTGCAAGGCTTTGTGTGCGATGAGCAGCATTGGCGCAGGTTGTGAGTCGCGCGGTGAATGGGTTTTGTGTTAATTGTGAGGTTTTTTTTTTGTGTATATTTGTTTTTGTATGCTAATGAAATAATGAATACATTAATAAATGAATATACTTTATCTATTTGGAAGTAATATATGCAGGAAGCATTGTGCTGAAGAGCTGGCAATCTGTTTTGATGTTCCTGCAGCATACAGTGTAGATTTGCAGTGTTGTTGAGCTGAGGTGTAAGTGTCAGCAATGTGTGCAGTGTGTAGCTGTAAATAGGCGCGAGGGAAAGCCGTTAGCTGTGTACTTCCGCATTGTTCATATTTTTTTGTGTAAGTCCATATATAGTGATTGCCTGTTAGATGTATTTTGGTAAAGTGCAGCTTGTGTGGGTGTTTGTAACCGCTGGTGAGGCACCGTGAGCCTCCACCTCCGCAAATGCGGCCCCTCGCTTCCTACGGCGCTCATCTCCACCAGCGCAAGGAGCCCGCAAGCGTTTGCAACGACCCGCATTAGTGACAACTATATATGTGATATATTGATATATATATTTCTAAACATTTTCAGTCATGTAAATTATCACTAGTTTCAAATATCAATGTCTTCATTATTTTGTCTCTCATAATTAAAAAATGTTTTTATAAGAGTAGTGTTACCATGAAATGACATCATAGGGATCTAGTGTGATAAGTAGTATCACAGGTTATTTAATTTTTCCTTTATATGTGATGTCATATGTGATGTAATGAATTATGTAACCAACTGTCAAAGATGATGCCATCAGAAGAAAAAAATCTTTGCAGTAGGAGGGAGGGATGTTAAGGTTGCATGCTGAAGGGTTGACAAGGGTTTCTTGAGCCATGCAGACTGCAGTACATCAGACAGCTTATGAAGATTGTGTGTTGGAGGATCCATATGACGAACATGGCAAAGTTGTCTCGCGGATGCTCAAAGGTGTTCAAGTCTTGGGAATTTGGAGGCCAGGTAAGTACTTATCCTGTTGGAAGATCCCATCCACTCCAGGGAAGACAGTCGACATGTATGGGTGTACTTGATCTGCATGGATGGATGTATAATCCAATAGGTTGAGAGTGCCTTCCAGAGGTATGAGTGGACGCAGACAATGCCAAGAAAACATTCCCCAGATCATAACACTGCAGTCACCAGCTTGTGTTTTTCCAAGAACGGTTGCAGAGTGTTTGTCCTCTGAGGTTTTGCGCATGACACGCCAACGTCCATCCAGTCGATGGAGCCGAAAACAAGACTCCTCAGAGAAGTCAACTCTGCCAATAAGAAGAGGTCCAATTTCAGTATTGTGAAAATTTAAGCAGTTTGACGATGAACCCTGAACTGGGTGCAGTGACCAGCCGTTTGCTTCGGAGCCCCATATGCAACCGGGTTCACTGTACTGTTGTTTTAGACACATGTCTGTTATCCCCCTGGTTTGTTTGGAAGATGAGTTGCTTAACTGCAGTGTGTCGGTTGGCCCTCACTAACCTTCGCTGCCAATGTTTGCCTCCGACATCAATGGCACATGGTGCTCCGCAGGTTTAATGCTTTTTATGGGACCATTTGCCAAGTCATGGTACACTTTAACCACAGCACCATGTGAACAGTTCATAAACTGCACTGTTTCAGTAATACTACCACCTTTGGCCGGAAAGCCAGTACCATCTCCTTTTCAAAGATGGATAAATTGGATGTTTTACCCATGACAGCAATGGTTGATATGTTTGCACTATGCCTAAATGTCACTTTGTATACCCACCAAGCCAGCACACAACAGGTGCTGTATTTCATTGGCTACGCACTGCTGATGTCAAAAGTGGTCATTGTAATGTGACTCGACCCAGTGTGTGTGGTGGGTGTATATGCTTTTTATACTGTGCATCATTCTATGAGATAAAGCTAATTTTATAAATACTAATTATGATTGTGTTAATGAGAACATTTCTTACAGGAAACTTTTCGTTTTTCCTGCAATGTCTGAAATGTTACAAAAGTCGTTCTATTGGCAGCGCAGACAGTGCTCACTGCCATCTGTCATGTAAACAGACCTTTCACTTGAAACCATTGCAAAGTTTACTTTCTGTTTCGTGTTTTGGCATATAGGCTTTAAGTTAATACTAGGCTGCGCGCCAGTTTCTGCTTCAGCTGGGTGAAAGCTTGCAGGAATACCATGCATGCCAAACTAACCATGTTGCATCATACAATTAGCATCCCAGTGCTTTCTTTTAATCTTATGTTTCCAATTACACAAAGTACTACAAGAGCTAACACTAAATGGAATAGTGTGTCATTTAATGCAAAAGTGTTCACATAAGGAGGGTGCTTCTGGGTGCTTGATGCACTTAAAGGCCCACTGTACAATCCAAAAATATATGTTGGAGTCCAATAGCAAGCATACTTATTGGAAAAGTTATTCAGCCCATTATTAATTGGGGGGGAAATTACATTTTGATACCTCTACTGGATTCTAAAGGCATGCATGAGACTTTTTGAATTTTGTATGTGAGGCTTTTATGTGTCTGGTGTGCAGGGCTTGCATTTATTGATACAAGCTGCGTGTTTCTAAGAGAGCTTTCAGAGTTTACTTGAAAGTCACTTTAAAGCTACTATTCTGCCTCCTTTGGAGTCTGCAGATGAAGATCTGTTTCCCAAATAACTTTGGCCTCTTAGTAAAGCCTGTAAAATCTGTCTCTCGTAAGCTACTTAAAATTCTGTCCAATTACATGTTTTTTGTGGTTTTCTTAATGAAATCTGCAGTAATACCAACCATGAGCTCACGTATCTGTGACTGCCACCTTTTTTATTACAAATGTGCATGCTTCTTCTCCTCATTCCACAGTAGTTTATCATTATACGTGTTTATAAAGCATGGACATGCTTTCAAGCACAATTATTTAACACTTCCACTGAAAATGTTTAATATCCAGTAACAATTATGTTTGTGTACTTTTTAATTTAAAATAATTTATTGTATATAAAATGCGGTTTTGAATGCTGATAAATATTTGGGATTCCAAAAGTTTGTACTGATTTATGTAGGATGCAGATACAGTTTTTATCCTAGGCAATAGAAATGATCCTTTCAGAAAAAATGTGGGTCAGTCCCAGACCATCAACATGTCGATTTAGGGCTAGAATTATATTTTACATTAAATGTTTGTTTATTTTCTTCTTGAATTCCCTGAATGATACATGCTGTTGGGAAAAGCCACAAATTGACCGTTCCTAGTGTGATATGTTGAAGAGACGTTTCAGTGCGGCCCACCAGTAGCGGTGCTGACAGGCGTGTTCTCCTACATGGACGCACGCTATTCTATATCCTCTTGGGTGTGACAACTGCATGAGAAAGCTTTAAATCTGCCACATCCACTTACCGTGAGCCTGGGCAGCGCTGCCGGCTGCATTGCTTGGAGTGGCTGGGTTTGCTGGTCACTTCATTCCTTTTAATAATCCAAAATATTTTTGAATTTACTGATTTTGTTCTTTTTATTGTTTCAGCCAAATTGTATAATCAGATCAGAGCAGCATTTACTGTAAGTCTTCGAAGACAGTATTGATACAATTGTCTATGAAACTGCAGTTTTTTTTTTTTTAATTACGCATTGATTTATTAATAAAATTCCTATTTAATAATTTATGAAAGTAACATGCAGTGTTAAATTCGCTTTTAGATATTAGTATCAGCCTCCAGTCGAGTTTGTATTACTTATAAGGTCATCAAGGACAGATCTAAATAATTTTAAAGGACTAAACTCTTTAGATAAGAGACCAAACAAAAAATCATTGGCTGCCCCCTACAGTTAATGCAAGGGAGCTTCCAGCTGATGTAGAGTATTATGTTGATATATAACATTGTGCCTGAAAATGTAGCACAGCTTGATAGACAAATGTGCCTCATCTCATTGACCTTATAGTTGGTGGATACAAGTCTGACCTTTTGAAACTACATTTTTTTTGCTTACTGAATATTAATTGTATTAATGATCAGTGCCTGATTTAAAATATGTAGCCCATATTGTTATGGCACTACAGTGGTCCCTTAAGTGTCTCTGTGTGTAGTTTTGGATAGCCATATTAGTCAATGATGTAGACGCACAAAAGATTAATGAAGAAACTAGTGTGTATTTGGTATTAAATAGCAGAATAATCTTCATTTCAAATCTTTATTTTTGTGTGTGGTCTTCAAGTTTACATATACAGTGTGTGTGTGTGTGTGTGTGTGTGTGTGTATGTACAAGCACACGCACGAGTTCCCCGGGTTAAAGATGACCCGTCGTTAAGAATGGAAGAGCACAAAAGGTTCTTTAAGTCCCCTTTCCTCCTTTTTCCCTCTTCCTTCCTTCCTTCCTTCAAGCTTACTGGCTATCATCAGCATGGAGCGGGATCTCAGCTTGTGTTGTGGACTTTATGAGTAGGTAGTTCACCACAACAATCATTTATAATATGGTGGGCAAAACAGCCATAGAAGCCCTCCACCGTACAGTAGTAGGGTAAATAAAATAGTACATCTGTGTTCACATTTGAATGTCTACAACCAGTTAAAAAACCTGCTTCCAGCTCAGAATTCCAAGAAGAACAGTTATTACACTGCATTCTGGGAAGCTGTGCCGGGACATGCAAATGTGCCCACAAATGCCCCACTCTTCAATCCATAGCCATTTTGAAACATGCCTTCCTTTAAGCTTTTGTATGCTATATTACACAGCTTTAAGGCAAAGTCAAGGTTGGATTAAACACAAGCTGAGTATCCAATCCATGTACAGCTGTTTCAAGCTTACTGGCTATCATCAGCATGGAGCGGGATATCAGCTTGTGTTGTGGACTTTTGTGTAGGTAGTTCCCTCTTCCCTCTTTCTTCCTCCCTCTTTCTTTCTACCTCTTTCCTCTTTCTTCCTCCCTCTTTCTTCCTCCCTCTACCCTCTTTCTTCTTCCCTCTTTCTTCCTTCCTCTTCCTCCCTCGTTCCTTTCTTCCTCCCTCGTTCCTCTTTCTTCCTCCCTCGTTCCTCTTTCTTCCTCCCTCGTTCCTCTTTCTTCCTCCCTCGTTCCTCTTTCTTCCTCCCTCGTTCCTCTTTCTTCCTCCCTCGTTCCTCTTTCTTCCTCCCTCGTTCCTCTTTCTTCCTCCCTCGTTCCTCTTTCTTCCTCCCTCGTTCCTCTTTCTTCCTCCTCGTACCTCTTTCTTCCTCCCTCGTACCTCTTCCTTCTTACTTTCCTTCCTTCTTTCCTTCCTTCTTTCCTTCGCAGCTTGGTGAGAAGGTGACAACAGTTGGTGCGATTATTTGCAAATGGAAGAAACACAAAATAAATGACAGTCTAGTGCTCCATGCAAGATCTCATTTCGTGGAATTTCAATGATCATGAAAACACTGAGGAATCAGCCCAGAACTTCACAGGAGGATCTTGTTAATGATCTCAAGGCAGCCGGGACCATAGTCACCAAGAAAACAATTGGTAACACACTACGCCATGAAGGACTGGAATCCTGCAGCTCCCGCAAGGTCCCCCTGCTGAAAAAAGCACATGTACAGGCCTGTCTGAAGTTTGCCAATAAACATCTGAATGATTCAGAAGAGAACTGGGTGAAAGTGTTGTGGTCAGGTGAGACCAAAATCGACCTCTTTGGCATCAACTCGATGTGTTTGGAGGAGGAGGAATGCTGCCTATGACCCAAAGAACATCATCCCCACCGTCAAATATGGAGGTGGAAACATTACGCTTTGGGGTGTTTTTCTGCTATGGGGACAGGACAACTGCACCGCATCAAGGGGATTATGGGCGGGGCCATGTACAGTAAAATCTTGGGTGAGAACCTCCCTCCCTCAGCCAGGGCAATGAAAATGGGTCGTGGATGGGTATTCCAGCATGACAATGAATAAAAACACACAGTGAAGGCAACAAAGGAGTGGCTCATGGATGGATGGAGCTGAAGGTTCGAGTTGCCAAACATCCGCTTTGAAACTTTAATGAATTGGAGAGGATCTGCAAAGAGGAGTGGGACAAAGACCCTCCTGAGATGTGTGCAAACCTGGTGGATAACTACAAGAAACGTCTGACCTCTGTTATTGCCAATAGGGTATTGCCATCAAATACTAAGTCGAAGGGGTCAAATACTTTTTTCACTCATTGACCTGCAAATCCATTAATAACTTTTTTGGCATGCAATTTTATTTTTTCTTGTAACAGTTTTGAGCTATTACATTATCATATTAAAATATTACAAGTAAGATGCAAAGATCTACCCATTTCTTGGTTGGGGAGAATATCACTTAAGATAGTTATATTAATGAAAATTGTACACTTAATTTGAGCTATACAATTAAAAATAGCTAAAGTTCTCTTAAGCAATCTACAGATTACTCTAGACAAATTTGTATATAGAGAAAATAGTAAAAATAGATTTTCTGGGAGGAGGATTATCAGGCCTTTTAATATTTGGTTATTATGAAGCAATAAGATTATCTCAAATATAAGAATGGATGTTTTCAGAATCCCCAGCAAAGTGATGGTATATAGAAAAATATACAATGACTAAAATCAATATTGAATCTGTAATATGGCATAAAGAAAAAGATAATGTTACAAATCCTTTTAAAATTGTTAAATCTAGAATTAAGATCTGGAACAAGCTTAATAAAAAAAGCATGGTTTGATACTGATCCCCTCTCCTATAACTTTTGTTGAATCTATATATGAAAAATGTGGTTAAAAAGGTAACAGAATTAAGGGAGGTGAAAGATTTGAATATTTTAGAGATCTTTATCACAGAGGTACTATGAGAAAATTCAAAGATATATCTAAAGATTGTAATATTTCAGGTAATAACTGGCTTAGTTATAACATTCTAAGTAGAAGATAAAAAAACTCTGAGTATAATTTGATTGATAATAGATCATTAATCGTGCTGGAAACCATGATTATTCAAGAAGATAAAATAATAATAATAATAATAATAAAAATGGAGGATTGGGAAAGAGAAATAAATATAACTTGGTCTAATGAACAATGGATACAAACCTGTGCAATTACACAAAAAACAACAACATATTCAACTTACAGGGAAATCTTTTTTGAACGTATTCAATGATGGTACAGAGTACCAGTAATAATAAATAAAATATTTCCAGACAAATCCTCTGATTTTATGCTGGAGAAACTGTGGCCATAAGGGCACCCACCTCCATATTTGGTGGTCATGTCCTAAAATTCAGGAACTTTGGTCTCTGTGTACTAAACAGATCTCAAATGTTATTGGCTTTCAAATTGAAATCTCTATTCAATGTATACTATTCCATATGTTCCCCATTAAAATAAAACAACCAACAAAAGCTTTGATAATTCAAATTTTAATGGCAGTAAAATGCTAATTGCCCAAAATTTGCAAAACAGGAAAAATACCTACCTCCCAGGAAATAGTTAATATCATAGATAGAAACAGACAACTTAATAAAGATAAATGGCATTTATGGGATCAATATATAAATAACTATAAAACATATCTGCTAATTCCACTTCAGATTTTAAGTTCATGTTATGTTTTTGCTTCTTTTCTTATTCGTAATGTACATGTCAATGTTGTAATAAAAATAAATAAATAAATAAAATGTTCTGCTCAGTGGGCTGTGCATAGGTCTGTATTGGTGTAGGTCAAAAGTAAATAAACAGGGTCGAAAATATTTGTACATCTTGAGAGTTTGAGGTACCATAAAACTGTAAGGAGACACAAGGTGCACAGCCCACTGAAGAACAATTTCTTTTTTTTTCTTATTTGTTTATTTTATTTTAAAACTGTTAATTGTGTTTCAATGGGAATATATCAGAAATGCTGCAGACTTGAAAAAGAGAGGTATGCTCTCGAAAGTTAGTCATGAAAACTATGAGTATGTTTGTCTAATAAAAAAGGTATCACTATATACTGCATTACTCTGATTATTCATCTCTCTCTTGTTTCCGCTCTCTTTCTCTCGCTCTCCTATATCCATGCCGTTAAGACAATTTTTTTCCTCCCATGTATCTCTCTATATATACACAAGATGATTCACTATAATAGTGAACAATTCTTATTTTGATATGTGAACAATCAATGGAGTTTACGTCTTGAAACAAAAACTTTGTCACAAACCATTTGTAGCAGTGAAATAATAATAATATATATATATATATATATATAATATATATATATATATATATATATATATATATATATATATATATATACTAGCAACTTGCCCGTCAAAAAGTGACGGCCAATAAAAGAAAGTGTTGAAATGCTGTTTGTCACACAATGTGAGTGTACTGTGTGCCTCAACTATATAGAACCCTCTAACACACTAATGAACTCATGTAACACTAAGTACCATGAGGGTCAACCAGGACCCTCATGACCCAAAGTGTAAGCACTACACCATTTTAACCCGGTCACTTATGGGGGTCTATCCAGAACCTCATAAGCCTCTATTTAACCCCATCAGTCCCATAAGGGTATATTATGGGCCTGTTGCAACCAAACATTCACCACATAAGTGCCATGACGGTCCTCAAGGACCATCATGACACTATCTACAAACACTACACTATAACCTCCAATAAACCATTTAATCTAAACTAACACCCCTCTACACTAATCTATTAACACCTACACTACCTACCTACACTACCTACCTACCCCCCTAATAACCCCCTCCCCACCACTGTAATTGCAGAAAAAAAAAAAAACTAAAGTCATCAAAAATTAAAAAAAATCTACATTACATAAAATAAAATAAAAACTAAATCCCCCCAAAAATGTACATTACAGAAAAAAAAATACATTACAAACCCCCCCCCCCACTACAGAAAATAAAATTACACACCTGAAAAGGAAATACATACAATACATTACATACAATAAAATTAAATACAATACAATACACCCCTATCTAATATACATCCCCCTATCTATCTAATATACAATACATGCTATCTCTATATAGAAACCATAATTCTAAGCTAAAATAAAATAATTAAGACCACTTACCTTTGAGATGTTTCTTCAGATCAGCAACCTAGGGTAAAAAAGATTTAAAAAATGACTACAACACGTTTACATAAAATAAATTAGCATTATAAACATTCTAAATATTCTACTCACTTTTCCAGCATGTTCCCGTCCTTCTTCTTTTCCTCTTCTCAGGTGCGGCCCCTGTAAAAAAAAAAAAAAAAAAAAAAACATTAGGACACATACATAAACCGTAAACAAAAGTAAAATAAACATAATCTACATTGTACTTACCACCCCACGATGTCCCCGGCCTCCTCGTCTTCTGCCCCGGATGGGCCCTGGAAGCATCCTCGCTCGAAAAAAAAAATGTAAAAAAAAAAAAACAGACATCCGCACTCGCGGATATCCCCGACGCTAATGAGCCTCCTATGGAGTGTTCCAGAATAAATATGGCAATGGCGGCTTCTGATTGGCTGAAAACGCTATCAAATTCTGACAATGAGAAGATTAGATTGATTAGATTATTTTATATATAGATAGCATTTATTGTATGTTAGCTAGGAGTATGTGTTTTATATAGATAGCATAGCATGTATTGTATATTAGATTGTGGTATTTATTTAGATAGATTGGGGGATGTATATTAGATAGATAGGATGTATTGTATATTAGATAGGGGTGTATTGTATTGTATTTCATTTTATTTGTATTGTATGTATTTGTATTGTATGTATTACCTTTTCAGGTGTGTAATTATTATTTTTTTCTTTGGTGGGGGGTGGGTGTTTTAATGTATTTTTTTATTTTATGTAATTAGTGGTGGGGGGTTATTAGGGGGTAGGTAGGTAGTGTGGGTGTTAATAGGTTAGTGTAGAGGGTGTTTAGTTGATATTTAATGTTTTATTGGGGGGGTTATAGTGCAGTGTAGTGTTTATACTTGGTGTCATGATGATCCTTGAGGACCGTCATGGCACTTATGTGGTTAATGTTGGGTTTTAACATGCCCATAATGGTCTTAATACACCCTTATGAGACTGATGGGGTTACATAGAGGCTTATGAGGGTCTGTATGGACCCCCATGAGTGACAGGGTTAATTAGGGGCTTATGGGGGTCTGTATTGACCCCCATGAGTGAGGGGGTTAATTAAGGGCTTATGGGGGTCTATATTGACCCCCATGAGTGAAAGGGTTAATTAAGTGCTTATGGGGGGCTGTATTGACCCTCCTGAGTGACGGGATTAATTAAGGGTTTATGGGGGTCTGTATTGACCCCCATTAGTGCCAGGGTTATTTATGGGCTTATGTGGGTCTTTATTGAACCCCATGAGTGACAGGGTTAATTATATGTATTATGGGGGTCTGTATTGACCCCACATGAGTGAGGGAGTTAATGAAGGGCTTATGGGGGTCTGTATAAACCCCAGTGTGTATGGGGGTTAACTAAGTGCTTATGGGGTTCTGTATTGACCCCCATGAGTGACCGGGTTAATGAAGGGCTTATGGGGGTCTGTATTGACCCCCATGAGTGACTGGGTTAATGAAGGACTTATGGGGGGTCTGTATTGACCCCCATGAGTGAAGGGGTTAATGAAGGGCTTATGGGGGGTCTGTATTGACCCCCATGAGTGAAACAGTTAATGAAGGGCTTCGCGAGGGACGCAGCTCTTTCGAGATCGCTTCGCGAGCTCGCAAATCGTGACGACGATTCATAGTTTGACATCTATTATATGTGATATATAGAACCGTGCTACAAAGTCGTACAATTATGTTAAGTGTTATCATTCTTTCCAGAGTATGTGAAATACAACCTTTCCTTTGGATATTATACATATTTCTCTGAACATGTAGGTTTCACAACTTCACACATCTCTGCACGTGCCATTTTTCAATCTGTTCCATTTTTCTCTGCATTTATTTCATGCCAACAGCTCACCATCTCCAATGTGGTCCCCTGATACTTCCTAAATCACTGCTCATGAAAACAGAAAAGATTTGTAATCAAAATGTACAAATATGTGGTGGGGGTGTTCTCATGTTTTTTCTTTTATTGGGCAGGTAACCCATGTTAATTGTTGGCCTGTAGGGCACAGCTCTGCATGAAAAATATGGGTGCGCTCTGCTATATCTAATTCCTACCTTGAGAATCGTAACTTGGGACTGGTTTAACGAAATGGACTCCTGCTGAGATCAAGGTTGTTTTGGTATTGGGTTGGTAAGTGCAGAACATGTGGTGTTTGCCTAACTTGCTGTGTCACTTTAAGATATACTTTACTTAGAACATGTCCCATTTTATTTCAGATATGAAAAGCATATATATAATTGTTGCGGTTACATTGTTGAGTGGAACTGTTAGATAATTGAACTTGAAAGTGAGATCTTTTAAACTTGTCTTTATATAGGATCGCTCTCGCTCTCTCTCTTTGTCTCTCTCTCCCTCCCTCCCTCTTTCTCTCTCT
>CM050168.1:184895755-185055755 GCA_027410445.1 Discoglossus pictus | reverse complement strand
CATTTACTTTTTTAAATGTGCCCAAAGTTCAGACTTCTCAGATGCTTTATTGTGTCATTTGTATTGTATTTCGTGCCTATGTGTTTGGTCATTCTAGGACTTGCATCCTTTGATGAACCTTAATAAATGTCTACAATTATCCACACACTCTGGACACAAATTTAACTGTCAAACTCCCAAAGCTCCATTTATTTGGCCATTAATTTCCCTCCTGTGGTGACTGACAGATCTGTTGGTGGATTAAAGGTCAGGTTTTTCCATTTATGGCACTTTATTCCCTCGCAACTATGAATAAAATAAAAAGATGCATTGCTCCTGGATACAAGAGAGCAGTTCACTTCAGGTTCTCCTGTCGGCACCAGTGATGTGGGAAGAAATAAGCCAATACAAATAGTAATTAAGGAGGAGTTAGTTGGAAATTAGGAAGAAAACTCAGAAAAAAAGTTATAAATGCATTTTAACTTGCTTCCTATTGTTGTAAAGGTTTTAAAAATAATATTTTTATTTTAACCTCTCAGAATATTTTGTATTAGTAGAGGATCTGGCACTGTTAAAATGTTATAGAGTGTAAGCTCTTATGATTAGTGACCTATGTCTGTACAAATACCAGTTGTTTTAATGTACACATGTATTGCATCCTTTTATACAACAATACAGAATGTACCAGTATTTTTATTAAATGAGATTTGCTATAAAAATATATTTTTTTTAAGAACAGCAGCTTTAGAAGATGATTCTTTTAATGGATCTAATCAATTAAATTAGAGTTAATCTTATTTTAGGAATAACAAAATAACCTTAATTAAAGGGACACTGAAGTCACAATTTTGATGTCATGCAGTATTAAAAGAGCAAGATTTAAGAATTTAAACTGGGAAAATTAGGGCCATGGTGGGAACATTGTTGTTATTTCAACAACTAGACTTGATAATTGATAACTTGTTTTTATATATATATATATCATGCACGTGCGCACATTGGAACTTAATCCATTTCATAGAATTTAAATTCACTTAAACTGTACTGAGAGGACTTTAGGGCCCAATGGGATGGTGGTGATATAGAGGAGGAGAGAGGTTATTGCTTGAAACTTTGACTCTTATAGGCACAGGCTGCACTATGATTCTTGCAGGCACCGACTGCTTTTGGGCTCTTGTAGACACTAACTACACTATGTCACAGTACAGAACTTTATTCCACTTCCTGAAAGACAGGATGCAGAGCGGCTCGAGCGGGTTGAGATCCGAAGCAATTGTTTGTCAGTAAGATTCAAATATCGAAAATGACGATTTCCGAGGACGACGAGAACCGTTTAAATTAACAGCAAAAGTAATTTCTTATTAATTGCTGACCTTTGTTACTGGCAAGTCTTTCATCACTGTTATTTTATTTAAAAAAGATATGGGGAGGTTCCAAATATGTTATAACTTTAAACTATAAGTCATAACAAGTACTTTATCAAACAAATGTTCTTACAAATTGCATTTTTCTAGGGATTAAATTAACATTGAAGCTTGCCACTTTGAGCTCCTCGCTTTCTGTTCCACCTACAAGAAGCGATTTGAAGAGTTTTGTTAATGAGACACCCTTTAATTTCTTACTAATTAACTTCTTTCTGTAAAGTCTCCTGTGTCTGAACATGCACAGCGGAGTGCACAGAAGATCAATGAGCCCAAAGTATCATGGGTTTATCAGCAATTCAAATCAATGATCTCTCATTTATAAAACCAAACGTTTTGGATGGATCTGAAAGGCTTACGGACCGTTCAAAATGGAAAACTGGATCTTTCTATCAAATTCAATACCTGTAGCATATTAGAAGCTTCCCTCAAGGTGCTATATAGGATATTATCTTTCCCATTCCAAGCTACACTCCTGGAAGTCCACTAAGCCCCCTCTGCTTCAGGAGATAAGGCACCACGGTAGCACAACTTTAGTCCAACTCAGAAGTATGCACCGGCGAATGCGCACCGCCACATCCGCAACTACACTAAACCGCACTTGACTACAGCGCGGAACCGACACATGCTTACGCACACGCGCACATGCATACGCACCTGCATACCCGACACATGTGGGATCTTGAGCTAGGGTGTGCACAAGCAGTCGCCATGCAAATGTGCAGGGGTCACACGCTGAGCATCTCAGTCGCCATAGCTCACGGGCTCTTCTCTGGATCTCTCAATATCCTGCTGAAGTTTCTGATCACAAGGCACCAGTTCTCCTTCCTGACCCTGGTGCAATGTATGACCAGCTCCACTGCGGCTCTCACCTTGGAGGTTCTCAGGCTCTTTGGCAAGATCAATGTGCCCCCCTTCGGGCTGAGCCTGGTTCGTACCTTCATCGGGGTCACCATCTTGTCCACCGTACAGTCCAGCCTGACCCTGTGGTCCTAGATCTTATCCCAGAAATGTGAATATGTCTTTTAGGCAAATCAGTCCCAGGTCTCACCAATGCCACAAAAAGCCACAATTCAAAGCCGTAGAAAACCGACACACTAAATACAAGACCCAGTCACATTATTATGACTGAATAAATGCTGTGTGTAGCATAGACAGCAGCTAGATGGCGTGGTAGTAAAGCAATAAGATGATGGAAAGATGGCAAGGGTATCTGGTGCCATGCAGACTACAGTGCATCTGACAGCTACTGAAGAGTGCATCAAGGAGGATTCATACGGCGACCATGGAGATCATGGTGGTCCCACAAGTGCTCAATGGAGTTCAAGTCCGGGGAATTTGGAGACCAATGAAGTACTTCAAAGTCTTTGTCCTGCTCCTCCAACCACTCCCGGACAATCCTGGCCATAAACATGTTGCATGGTCCTGCTGGAAAATCCCATCTGCTCCAGGGAAGACAGTCAACATGTATGGGTGTACTTGATCTGCAAGGATGGATAGATAACCCAATCAGTTGAGAGTGCCTTCCAGAGGTATGAGTGGACCTAGACAATGCCAAGATGGAGGTTCTGGAGGATGGAATCCCTACGTTCAACTCTGCTAGATGAAAATGGGGGCCTGGTCCCACCCCTGGGAACGGCCCCCGGGACATGGAGCATAAAAAAACAATTTCTATCTCAGGTAAGTTTTAAGACTGAGAAAAGAAAATATAATGGGGGAGAAGATAAGTTATTTTACTGTTATTAACTTTGTTATTGTTATTTTTATCTATGTTGATTTTTTTATTTTTTTGTGTGCATTTTTACATATTCTATATCTCTTATTTACACTGGTTAAAGCAAATTTATAAACTATTACTTGAAGCATTTTAGTAAGAAAAAAGAAATAGAAAAAAAAAAGATGAGAGATATATTATATCACACATAATAGTTGTCAAACTACGAAACGTTGTCATGCTTTGCGAGCTTGCAAGGGGCCGCATTTGGGGAAGATTGTGGCTCCAATGTCGGCTGCAATGAGCTGAAGGACATAAAAAGCTTACCCACAGCAAGGGGAGGTGGGGCACCCAGTACCTCTGCAAGTGAAGTTACACCTCAATTTAAGTCCAATTTACCGAGTTTCGACACATGAAAATCCCCTAAGAGAGAGAGAAAGTGGCTGCCGAAAAAACGAAAACAAGGCTACACGACCCTAAAGCCGCAAAACACCAGCAAGCACATACAGCTTTTCCAAAAAGCTGTACGAGGTACAAGATACACTATTAGCAAGGACGCAAAATCATCCACACCCGCGTACATTTGCCGCCATTTTAGAACACTAACTTACAGAATGCTGAAGTACACCGCTGCATTCCCCTCGCGCACGCAGCCTATTTACACTACACACTGCACACATTGCTGACACTGACACCTCAGCTCCACAACACTGCAAACCTACATTGTATGCTGCAGGAACTTGAAAACAGAATGTCAGCTCTTCAGCATAATGCTTCCTGCATATATTACTTACAAATAGGTAAAGGTATATTATTTATTAATTTATTACTTATTTAATTGGCATACAAAAATACATATACACAAAAAAAAACACTATCGCAATAAATGCAAAAGCCATTCACTGCTTGTCTCACAACGAGCTCCAACGCTGGTCATAGCACACAAACTACAACAGGGGACAGCCTTGCAATAAGCGCAAAAAGCAGATCAGCGCCGACCTTACAATGACCGCAAAAGCACCTCTGATAAAAAAAATATGCAACAACCAAGAGGCTCGCAATGAGCGCTGAAGGATGTCAGACCACAAAAAAAATAACAGCATTACCTGCCTTACAATTTTATTGCCCCGTCATTTTTGACGGGCAAGTCGCTAGTATCATTATAAAGAAAACAATTTGAACTGAATAATATATTATCAAACATCACTTTTGCAAATACTTGTTCTTTTCAATGTTATATTTGAAAATTTGTTCTAACTCATGACTTTTTTTTTAAATTAAAACGTGAAAGTTTAAAAAAAAATTCCCTCAATTTTTAATCACATTCAGTAATAAAATACTTATTACCTATACACTATAACGTATTTGAAATGCTGCTCTAACCAAATGCTTGAATCCAAATTACTGAGGTCTTACTTAAAGAAATGGAACTTTCCCTTTTTTATCAAAATATTAAAAAAAATCTGATCTTAAAAAATTACTAAGTGTTTTTGTTCCTGCATGGCACATAAGTACTGCTAAAGTTAACCTATTTTTAATTCTTCTTCTCTAATTATTGATTTGCAAAATGAGTCTGCATTGGTTATGTCCAGGGATGGCATCAGATGAGTCGGAGTGTGCTTTCTATTTCTCTCACATCCAATTATCTAACTAAGCATGGTGTCCTCTCCCTTCCCCTACCCCTCCTTCCACTGAAAGGTAAAACACAACCTCATGATCCAACTCTCAGGAAATTATGTTACCAAGACAAATTGGACTCCTAAACAGAGCGTTAAAATGTAAGAATTAAAAAAAAAACGATCTATGTCAAAGGCTTACACAGCTGTTCTAATATTGATAGTTTGGTACATACTTAACAAACATGTGATTTTTTTTTCCCTTGAACAGCAGTGTCCCTTTAAAAGTTCATTCTGACAGACACAGCACTGGGTGAGTTTAGGAGCAATATGGAGAAAGACTAATGTAGGCAAATTCTGACTGTTTTAACCTTTTAATACCTTTTAATAACTATTATCTTGCAGTAAATGACATTTGTTATTTTTATATGCAAACAGCCATTGTATGGGTTATCTGTCCCTCTAAAGTGGTCCTTGATAATTAGTCCCCACCCCCCCAAAAAAATTGCAAGTGTCTTCTTTTTCTCTATACACTGTCAATTTGAGCTTCATGTTACAAACTTAAAACAAAGTCTTTGGTATTTAGAGTGTTTTACAGTTCAATCTCATTTAATTGTAACATAATTACTTTAAATCAAAGGTTGAAGAAATTAACTTTGGTGAATAATGAAGAAATGTCTGCAGCTCCCTCTCATTCCTTAATGCTGCTGCAATTATAATGTCATTTTACACCAGTTCTAATGTCTTTAATGTGTCACGGCAGGAACCTGCTCCAGTCTAAAGTGCTATATTGACAATGCACATCACTGGGTATGCTTCTACTTAAAGAACCATTGTATTAGGCATGAAAATGTCATAAAGCTGTTTTTTAATTAGAGCAAAAAGTTCTGATGCCTTAGTTGGTTCCTGGGTGCATTCATAATGGTTTGTTGAATGTTGTATGTGTGAGTGGGGTGTTTACATTTGCAAGAGCAGGGTTTGCAGTTAATCTTGTGAAATACCCGCTACTGAGTATGCTTAGGGGGAAAGATGTATATGTTAAATACCAAAAGTTCAATGATCCTCTTTCTCTCTCCACACCCAGTCAGCTCTACCCCACACTTTCAGACACTTCCCCGCCGTTTCAAACACTCCCTGAGAATCCACCAACTTGTTCCCAAATATTAGGGATTCGGACAAGATATTGAGCACCTCTGATCCATGGATCACATTGTCTTACGGGACAATAGAAAAGCAACCACCTTCCTTTTGTGTTTAGTACCATTAAGCAGCTTGGATTATAAACTCTTACAAGAGCAGGGACCTCTGCACCTTCTGTACCAGTGTGCAACACTTGTGTTTGTCTTATATACTCACTGTATCCCCTGTACTTAACTCTACTGAATATATTGGTGCTTTATAAATAAAGGATAATAATAATTCTAACACAACCCCCTCTTCCACCACTTGCACATAACCTCCCCCCCCCCCCCCCTTTTTGAAATTTCTGCTAAATTGATAGGGTTATAAGTATTTGTAGTTGTGGGTGTAAAATGTAAGTTTCACCTAAACCCAAGCTGAAGGGCACAAGTGAGCTAAAAGAGGTTGATCTCCGAGAGTGGGTAATCATGTCCACAGAACTAACCTTTTAAGGTTAGTTCTTTCTCTGATTGAGCACCTCTGACTCTTGTTTTGTTTATGCAAATTACCCTTAGGATTTAGTCTCCCCAAGAGGTATAGGGGACTCCAGACGTGGACCCCTTGCTCACTGTACCTTAGGGAGTACAGCTGCACCTCACTGACAAAGCCCAATAATGGCCGAAATGCGTCTGGTGTTTGCTGTTTCTGCCTGGTATTTTGGGGCTGGGTCACTCTAGTGAGTGAGACCAGACTGATATACTACAGGATATTTCTCCCTGTGAAGGGCACAAGTGAGATAAAAGAGGCTGCTCTCGGAGTGGGTTATCCTGTCCATAGAACTAACCTTTTAAGGTTAGTTCGTTCTCTGATGAGCACCTCTGACTTATTTGTTTTGTTTAAACCCAAGCTGGCTTTATATGAAAGCATTCACTTATAGAAGATGCAATATTGGAATTTTTTAGCAGTTGCTACACGATCTCTGCTAATTAGGCAATGTGAAGTGAGAACAGATATACACAAATGTAACGGCCACAACTGTAGTTTGATTAATAATTCATAAGTGGACCTTTGTATTGAGATTTTAGCAAACAAAAGCCATTGTCATCACTATTAGTGCCCATTTTAGGATGCTAGATTGCTAGAAGCAATTTTAAACCATATATTCCTTTGTAAGTGCTCAGATTACGGTATATGTAATTTAATTTGTATTTATTGTGTGTATATATATATATATATATATACATAGAATACAATCCATATAGAATGAACAACTATTTTTTTTCAACTAAGCCTAAAATGGTAGAATTCACAGCAGTATAGTTGCATATAAAAGCAATACATTTGAAGCTATATTATTATTATTATTATTCTATATCCTAAAAACATGTCTATTTTCAAGCACAATTCTTAATTTTTAAATTTTTGAACACCATGATCTTTTAAGGACAAACCCCTGTTTTCCAGTTCTCACGATGTCCTACTTTCTCTTGTTCCTCCTGCTGTTTTCCCTCTCTCTAGGAGAAAAATGTAAGTTCAGAGTGTCAGCTCTTTGGAGTATATGTCTGTATGGAGCATGTGCACAAATTAAAGTATTTTAAACTTTGAGTGCACTTCGTACAGAATGGTGATAACATTATCTAAAAGTGTTAATTTTTTTTGTTTGAAAGTTTAGAATTAAATAGTTGAAATAATGAAATATTTCATTTGGTCAAAAATGTTGGAATGTGTTCAGGGGTATCTAACCTTTTGGCATGAGAGACCACATTGTAAAACAATCTTCAAATGAGAAAATAATTTAATGGAGTGCTAGAAGGGTCTGGGAAAGAGAGATGGATATGAGAGAAACAGCAATATTTTGCACTAGTAGCTTGCACCCTTAAACCTGTAAAGGTACACATAAACTTTATTGGAGGTCTCCATTGTGCCCCTCATGCTTTAGGTTGGGCTATCCTTGCTTAAACAAAAAAATTGTAACCAGAACAAACACTCAAATATAAAGAATACTAGCGAATTGCCCGTCAAAAAATGACGGCAATGAAATTGTAAGGTAGCTAATGCTGTTTAGTGTGTAATAATGAAATATATAATACATTAATAAATGAATATACTTTACCTATTTTGAAGCATTGTGTTGAAGAGCTGGCAATCTGTTTTGATGTTGCTGCAGCATTAGTGGTGTGGAGCTGCTGTGTAAGCGTGCTGAATGTGTGCAGTGTAATACTGTGCGTGCGCGAGACCAAACCGCTAGTGTAGTCGTGTACATCCGCATTGGTGTGAAAGGGCGGGTAATGTGTGGTATGCGTCTTAGCGGAATATCCGTAGGTCTTTTGTGGTGTTTTGAGAGTTTCTTGTGGTGTTTTGAGAGTTTCTTGTGGTGTTTTGAGAGTTTCTTGTGGTGTTTTGCGTGTTTAGAGTGCTGTAGCCTCGTTTTGGTTTTGTTCGGCGGCCATTTTTTCTGTCGCTTAGAGAATTTTTTAGTGTCTAAACTCTTTTATTTTGAGTGTGTATTTATTGTGTTTCTAATTTTTTCATGTTCGTGGGTTGCGGACGATTTTTGCGAGGTCGTAATGTGTGCTAACGTGTCTCGTATGTTGTTTGCGGTTGTAGCCTCGTTTTCGTTTTGTTCGGCGCATTTTTTCTCTCGCTTAGTTAATTTTTTAGTGTTCAAACTCTTTTATTTTTAGTGAAATGAAGGTGTAAGTTGTTTTTTTGAGGTCCTTGATGCTTCCTCTTGCTGTAGGTAAGCTTTTTATGTATGTGCTGTGTGTATTGATTGTGTTTTGAATTTTGTAATGTTCGCGAGTTGCAAGGTCGTAATGTGTGGTAACATGTCTCGTATGTTTTTTGCCTTCAGCGCTCCATGCCAGCAACTGAGGCCCTCGCCCGCAGCCCGAGCTATGCGAGGGCCGCGGCTCGCTGTCCGAGCTCGCAAGCGTTAGCAACAACTCGTACGCTCACAACTATATATGTGATTATATATGTGCTTAGTGATAAATGAAGAATAGGGCAGCCGCTCTGCACGTGTCTATTTGTTCTGTATATACTGTACGGTGGAGGCTTCTATCGCTATTTTGCCCACCATATATTACATGATTGTTGTGGTGAACTACCTACTCATAAGGTCCACAAAACAAGCTGGCATCCCGCTCCACACTGATGATAAGCAGTGGCCTTGAAACGCTTTACATGGATAGGATTTTCAGCTTGTTTATAATCCAACCTTGGCTTTGCATAAAAGTTGTATAATGCAGCGGGCATAAGCTTAAAGGAAGGCATGTTTAAAATGGTTATGGATTGAAGAATGAAGCATTTGTGGGCACATTTGCATGTCTCTGCTCAGCTTCCCAGAATGCAGTGTAATAAATGTATTTCTCGGAATTCTGAGCAGGAAGCAGGTTTCTTAACTGGTTTTAGACATTCAAATATGAACACAAATGTACTTTTTATATACTATATATACACACAGACACTAAAAATGTTCAAACAGTATTAGAAATGCAAGTCTAAAAAAAACAGACCACACACCAGTAACTCAGCACTCTGCATGCAGTGTAAAGGGCTGGAAGTCAGAGACAGGACAAGTATGAGCCAAGTAACAAGGAGGCCCCAAGAAAATGGACTGAAAAATGAAGTCTAGGATAGCGGATTGTAGGTAGCAGTTCCAGGTGCACAGGCTGCAGTAACCAAAGAAGCTTTGGGTGGTGTCAAAATGTGTAGAGGCAAAAGCAAAGTCAGGTTGACCAAGGGTCAAGTCCATGCAGACAAAAGAACAAACAAATAATGTAGACCGAGATCAATAAAACCAAATCAGGAATCTGATACACACTGGTTAAAGGAACACAATCCTAATGACCAGGCACAGAGGATCCCTATTTATGGGTTCCAGGTGATGTCATAGGTGGGGGTGATTATTCCTGATGACCAGCACCAAACTTAGACAACACTTGTGTGAGCTGACTGCTCAGCTACACATCTTTGGTGACTGGTCATGTTGGGTTACTGGAAGGGATCTCACCATCCAAGTTTGACTCTCACCTCAACATTGTTCTGCCATCTAGAGACGTATCCTGATATCCAGGGCTTTTAGAGCATGTGTTCACTCGTAAGATTTAATGGGACTGTGCCCTACTTTCAATCATTTTTACCCAGTGTCACTTCATCTGCAGCTTCAGTTTTCTCTATCCCTGCCTGTTCTAGTGTTCCTGTCCATGGTTCACCTTCTCAAGGCTCCCTTCTACTAGAGTCTCTTGCATGGCTTGCATTTTGCTAGCCCTTGCCAGTGTGCAATTTGCTGTATACCCCAACCTGAGCCAGAGTCGTTGAGATCCCATCTTCGTCTTTTCAGACATTTTCCCTTTGACAATCCCTCTGCCTCTGATGTTTGAGCCTTTGCTGTCTACCACAGAGGGTAGACATAATAACTGACAAACTTTTTTACATTCTCTACCTTGACCAAGAGAACTAAGGGGTGTATTCGTGAATTTCATGTACATAATAAAAATGTACACTTATGCAAAATAGAAAAAAATTACTAATTTTCACAACATTCAAACCAAATATATGATAGAAAACTTCAACCAGATTGAACAGAAGCCTAAATGGTTTCGGCAAAATGTATTTTTCAACCTTTTCATCAACATTTTTTTTTTAATACTTGCCCTAAATGACTTAAGGGCCTGGAATAATATATCTGAAAAATGTGTCACTTTTTTTTTTTTTTTATAAAATAAGTCCTTCAATGCCATTTTAATTTGGTGGGTATTTTTGTATATTTAATGGTAACTTCAACTAACCTGCTTCTAAGTATTTCAATATTAAGATGATCTATGTCTACAAGTGATTAAAATAAAGAGCATGAAATATCAAACACAAGTGCGGTGGTGGGAGTGCTGCTACCTTTGTTTTTAATCTGGCTTTGTGAATTATAGACTCCCGACTGTGATAAAGTCAGGGCTTTGATAATGGGAGACTGTTCATTACAAAACATATCTCTGTGTCTAAAGTCACAAATTGACTAAGGCGTTCAAGCTTTATTGAAAATTCTCAGTAATTTCAAGTAATGACCAGTTCTTACAAAAGAACAAACACTTGTGAAAGGTCATTTTTATAAGCAGGAAAATTGTTCTGTATTTTTTTTCAATAGTGCTGTCATCCTTCACTTTAATTAATATGAAAGTGTACTCTGCTGGCAGTGGCTTCAATTGCTGGAGCTCTGGGAGTCTGGACTTCCTGTGACATTTTTAATGAAAAAATGCAAATCATATTTTGGTAACAGTATAATATGGGTGTTCATTAACTAATGTTAAATTGTAAAAGAGCACCTGTGGAACTTCATCTGTCTGCAACCAATGTGAATGTCAAATTAAAGACTGCAATAGGTACTTATTATATAAATATCTAGGACTTCAATATGATTTTTTTGCGGAGTTAACTTTCTTTGACTTTGCTTTATGCAGTTGTGGAAAAATTAGTACATACAGTATTGGTTGGATTTTCTTATAGGGAATCTTGCCCCAGGTCTAGTCTTGTAGTAATTTTAGGGCTATCTCTTGGGAATATACACATAGTAACTATATTTGCTAATTTATGTCGTCCACCTTAAACTGCACAACCTCTTAAGGTAGATCAGAAGAATTAGCTGGTCTGGTTATTTTTGATGTCTCCCTTCTGTCAATCTGGTCTATACTTCCTCTACTTATATCCTGTTTACTTAATGTGCTAGTGCCTGTTGTAAGAAATGTATAATTTCTACAGATATTTTATTCTTTTGGACAGGTGAATAATCAAATCAAATAAGGTATGGCTAAAAACACATATTGTACATAATTCAAAATAGTGTTATAATAAGGGTTTAGACAAAAAGATAACAGACAATAAGGATTAAAACAATATTATACACAAAGGAAACATATGAATATCTACATTGTTATATAAAGATACATTTTGATTTTATATTACTACACCGCAAAGTCAACGTCTTCTTTAAGGTCCATCTCATCCGGTATCTGCTCAATGGCTGATCTCTTGGCTCCTCAGAAACTCTGCTCCATGGACCCTCTCCACTTGGACTTCTTCTCATAGCCTGAGGCTGCCTATCCCAAACTGACTTATTCCTTATGACCTCTACCAATAGTTCCATCAACACAGATTTTCTACTAGAAGTGGATTCATAACAACCCCTGGCACAACACAGCTGTCCCTTGTTTACCCCTCCTGAGATAGTTTTCCCCATCTTACATCCTATTACAACCTTCATCAATGTATCATGTATGTGAAAAATGGACCAACAAGGACATCACAATCTTTTTCAAAATGGAAAAAACTAGCTTTATGGTCTTGTTGTTTAGTTGATCAGTCATGTCTGACTTTCTGTGACTGCAGCACGCCAGGCACAACTATCGTTATGTCTCAAGTCATGTTTATTCTTAAGGTATTCTTGGCAAAGATACTGCAGTGGTTTGCCAGTTTCTTCTCCAGTGGACCTCTATTTGTCTGACCTGTCTGCTATGACCTGCCCATCTTGGGTGACCCTACATGGTATAGCTCACAGCTTCACTGAAGTACACAAGGCCCTTCTCCACAAAAGGGTAGCTATCCAGAAGGGGTTTATGGTCTTTCCCCCTGCCTAATTATGCTCATTATGTAATTCAAACTCACACACCTATATAGTTTTTCATTATATGTGGTAGTTTAGTTCCAGCCCTGACTATAATAAGATAAAGTAAACCCCCTACTCACATTCTTCTTTATCTCTGTGAGATCCTGAGAAGAAACCCAATTAGACCCAATTCTGAAAAACATTTCCTGCAGCCATTATCTGGATGTGCCACTTTTTACATGCAAATGTAAAATAATGAAAAACACAACAGCAGAAGTTTAGACTGAGATTAAAATGCAGGCTATGAGAGCGGTCTGTTCTATTGACTGCCTGGTATCTCTTTCACATTTCATTATCTCTTGAGTGATTTCAGTCTAAAAATGTATTTGAAAGTCATTCTGAACTGAAATCAGAACAGTCTATTCCAATTTGCACAGTTCTTGAAATCCATATGAAAATACAGCTATTTGTAGTATATCTGTCTGCGTATAAGGGGCTTGTTGTGAGTGTCTACCTAGAGTCTGAATGCTGTATCAATTATTCATTCAGCCCTGGGGTGTGATATAATATATGCTGCATAGTATGGTTTATTAATACATATAAAGTGTATATGTCTGATTATTTGTCACAATTTAAAGGGCAGTGAAGTAAAAAACGTAAAGACTACCATAGTTCCTATGGTTATATATATATGAGGAGTAGGTAGCCGTGAATGTCCAGTATTCCAGATGAATAATCAGAGTATTGCAGTATCTGTTTAAGAAGCCCATCACCTTCCACCCTAACATGTACAACACTTCTCTTGCCTTCCTACACCCAATACATTTTAGATTGTAAGTTTGCTAGTTTTCAATCCTACATGGTGCTTTGGGGAAAGCACTCTGGACACTGGATTCTAAGCATAAAGACAGCTCCCTGCATCCTTTGCAATGTGTTAATACTGCTAGTGTTTTTGCCTTGAACTTACCCATGTACAGCGCTACGGAATATGTTGGCGCTTTACAAATAAACAACAAAAATAATAATACCTTTTTTATTGGAGAAACATGTTAGCGACAAGCTATCAAGTATTACTTCTGACTGATAAAGTGAAGTGAAACTCGCTAAAGCTTGTTACTCTAACTAAAATGTTTGTCCAATAAAAAATGTCCAGGTGTTACCTGAGGATTGTGGGAGGGTCTCTCTCCCAGCTTTCATAAGCTCTTCTAGGCTGCCTCTTCCTTTCACACCTCAGTTTACTTTTGAGTCTGTTCCTGAAGGGTGTTTTACGGAGACCCCTTGACTTTTGGCTTCACCAAGCCCTATGTTGGCAGATTTTTGGTTAATATCTAATGTCCGTGAGGGCATTTACATTGATGGAGAGCTATGGTGCAAAAAGCCTTTCAATAAATCCTAAATCAGCATTCGCTAAACACTACATTCATCCGTGTCCTTGCACATGTCCAAGGAAACACCTTTTTCATTGTCGCGTGACTTTCCACAAACTCTCATTGTAGATTGCGGCCCATATCTTCTAAGTGTTATCCTTGCCCATGTCAAAGGCAACACTTTTTGGGCTTTCTCTAAACATTACATTGCTAATTTTGTCCCCATCAAGTGCTTGCCCAAGACGCACCTTTTCCTTACCATGACAACCTGGCCTTCTAGGCAGGCTAGATTTCCGTAGCTATGGCCACAAATATCCACTAACTCTTGCCACAGGAGAGAGAACAAATAGCAAATATATAGGATCCAGCTGCTTGTATTGAAACGTGGCAATCTGTGTCAGTAATGTCAAGGCTACAAGACCCCTTTCTGTTGACCCTCCCCCATGACCACCATTCTGGTCCCTGCCAATTCCATCACCAGACACAGCAAATTTGAACAATGAATTGTACATATTGATGACAACTTGCCTGATGGGATTACCTAGCCTTGGACATTAAATTAAAATAGGAGTAGTGAGTTAATTAGTTTAGAAGGGAACTTTTAATGTGTTTGTTTGTGATTTAATTACCTGCTCACTCTGCGATGGAAATAACTTTTACACCCCGCAGATTGGCTAGTGATAAAAAAGGTAATTTAACAATGCGGGTTGAATCTAAACCCTTATATTGTAAGTTTGCGAGTTTTCAATCATGTGTTTGTGTCTTGGAAACAAGCACTATGTACATTTGATTATAAGCTCAAAAACAGGGCCCTCCATTCTTTATAAGGTGTTAAGTTTGTTTTTTGCCATGTATTAAACCCCTGTACAGCGCTACGGAATATGTTTGCGTGTTATAAATAAAGATAATAATAACCAAAGTTGTATACTTCTGTTTTGCTTATAAATGTTCCAATTTTTCCCTAAAAAGACACACTGTTCTAGGAAACAAAATCATGGTGTTCTGACTTTTATTTAGAGGTTATAACCTTTGTTTGTTATTTTTAACCCCTTTTATTCCTTTTCTGCATTCTGATGGGTCTGGAATAGAAGCCTGTCCCCTAAGAAGCCCATCCACTTCACTGTCCATGGGATGTTTACTATAGCCAAGGCAGGAGTATTCTGGAGTGAAGTTGGACCCCCTCCCCTGGATCGTGAGAGAGAACATTTGTAAGTAGGCATGGAAGCTTGGGCCTAGGGTTATGTCACCATAATGGCACCTTCACTCCTATTAAGTAATTTTGAGCCCATTTTTCAGGTGCTTCTGGGTCTTATGGGTCCTTCAAATGTTTAAACCTCCATCCCATGTCACATGTGTACCACATATCACCTGTGCACCCTTTTTAAAAGCAACATTTTGGGGTGTGGGCATGTAATAGATGCCTCGCTAAGTAAAAGATGGGTGGTGTTGGTGGCAGCTGAACAGGAACTGAATCCCCTATCACTTGGACACTTGTTTTGGAGTTTACTTGAAACCTTCACCTTTATTTAGAACCTCCCAAATTGCCCTTTCATGGTGTAACTTGCATCATTATATATCTTTTATACATCTTCATTTTTAATGTCTCAAAAGGGGCTACTTTTTAATGTATAAAATAGCTTTTATTGTCATCACACAGGAGTTTTCCAAATATTGAATAAATAAATAATTTATTTTTCACCTTGCCCCTTAAGTGTGCAATTTGCTGCACTTTGAACAGACAATATAAATGTAAAAGTCTTGACTTTTCCCTTGAAAATTCACTTATGGATTGTCTTTTTACACAAGACTAAATTCTATATTAATCTACACCTAGACAGCATAATGTGTTTCTCAAATACCAGAACCAAATTGTGTAAATAATTGCATTGTTCTTGAATCTTCCAGGCAGACTGTCATATAACAATCCATTAGATATGTTGTTTTAATAACACCTCTTAAAGGTATTTTTCAAACCCACACTAATGTGTAAGGAATATTTCTACAAGCTGATATTGTGTATTATGGATAGAAAAATAATAGTTTAGGAAAAAATTCAAATGTTTGTGAAAGATTTTATATAATATAAAATATTTTTTTAATTTAAATCTTAATTTGGCTGGTTCTGTGTCAGATGGCCGACATATTGAATCTCTAGATGGCTATTTGTTGCCTTAAAGGGATGTGTTCTATTATTTGTAAGGAGGGGAGGGAGGATTAGATAGTGAGTTCAGCTTTGTGTATTTGACAACTCATATATTTAGAATTTGACACTTCAAACTGCAAATCCTGCTTTCCCCACCATGCAACATCCACTCATACACTGGGCAGATAGGGTATCAAGGGTTTTTGCCCCTTTAAATTAGCAGAATCTGGTACAATTATGATTTTATCTTAAAATACTGCTGTGCTCTAGTCTTACACAGATGCTAATGTTGCTAGATTCTTATATACTTCACAAACAAGTGGAGTTTTTCCCAAATCTATTTCTGTGTCATTTGCGTCAGCTGTGCTTTTATAGTCTATGCAGTTAAACTGTTTCTAACCTGAAAATACCTTTGTGGGCAGTCATCTGTGCCACACGTGGGGCCACGTTGTTTCATATGGAAGATCACTATGATAGATCACTATGATAGATCACTATGGCAGTAATTTATGTTAAGATCCATATATTGTGGAGGGAAAACCGCATCGCACTCATGCTTAAAGAAGTGTGGGCATTTAAATGTGAGAAGAGAGGGCAGCACAATTCTGTCAGTAAGGGAGGAGCTTTGTTATTCCCGCCCCCAAGGAACTCCGTACTTCCTGCTTGGATACTCTGTAAGTTACAGTATTTTACCACATTATCAGTACTAATACATGGAGCCCTATAAGGGATTAGTTGCTAACATTGTAGTTATGTTGCAGAACATGCTAGTATGTCTAATAAAAAGTAGATCCACTGGCATATCAGATATGAGTTATCTAAAGAACATGCCTGAACTAATTAAATGGCCCTCAATCCCTTGGGAAGAAAGAACCCATTTAAAATATATTTTAAAAAATTGTCCATAAATATACTGACAAAATTAATTTGGCTATTTGCTTAAAGGGTCACTGTAGAGTCAAATATGTTATCAGTTACTTATCAAAACATTACAAATAAATTATATTAAATTAATATCAGGTCAGAAATAGATGGAAATATGCTTGTTTTGTCCTCCTTAGATAGACTTGTAAATTGAAACAATTTTAGGAGGAAGAGTAAACAAGGGCTCACAGTAAGCTTTTGTGTGTGTTTACTTGTCTAGTTTTTACATGCAAAAGAATTGTAATAAAATACAAGTTGATAGATGTATACAGACCCATAAGGGTTTCATTTTTTCTATATCGAACAGGTCAGAACAACAGGAATGGGAAATAATGCGGTCCCTTACTCACTTTGATGTATATTTCTACACCACTCTTTTTCATGCAGAAACAAGTCTGATTTTTTTTTTTAAATGTATCTTCCCCCCCCCCCCCCCATTTAATCCTGTCAATTAACATACTTCCTAACAGTTTTGTGAGGTTCCGTCTCTCTTTGTTCATCCTAACTCCCAAATGATCCCTCTTGAGGAAGGAAGAAATCCTTCTATTTTAGACAGTGTCCATATCTCTTCCTCCAAATTTTCCCCCTTTTTATTTCTTTCCCCAAGATTTCAGGGGAAATAGAGTCTTTGGGGTGTCTGTACTTTACTCCATTATAGTTTAGGAAAAGTTTTTTGTTTTTTGGGGAAAGATCCCTCCATTGGAAATCTAGTAATGGTGTTTGAAAAAAGATGTTTAGTCCATCAAGTTGAAACTTTTTTTAGGTCTCTTCTAATCCTTTTAATATGTAAATTTTTTAATCCAGAGGAAGGAAAACAATCCCTCCATTAATACATTGCTAATTGTCTCCTAAAGGAGAAAAAAATTCTGACCCCAAATACTGGCAATCCGATTGCTCCCTAGATTATTACTCTTCTTTATTTATCCAATATCATTCTGTATGCCTTTTTTATTCAAAAATATCTCCAACCCCTATTTATATCTATTAAATATTGTCCATCTGCAGCAGTTCCTGGTAGTTTGAAGGCAAAGAGCATGTGATTCTGAACAAAGGAGGGAGGTGTAGGCATGAGGGAGAGGGGAATTTGTTATATAATCATATATTTTGGTATTTGACACCCACCCCTTACCCGCCCATGCTCCAAAGCAAGTATAACTGCAATATCTACTCCTGCAGAACATCCATCACTTGCTGTCTACGTCAATATACCATGGATTCCTCCAAAGTCCAGTAGAAGCATTAATGGTTATTTTTTCCAATTAAAAACTAGCTTTATGAAATTTTCCTGCCTAAATATGCTTGTAGGTTCAACATTTTCAATAATAAATTTTGGTCAGCATCCTTTAAAGGGACAGAGCAGAAGTCCCAAATATAATAGAAACACAGCTTTGAATGTACTCAATTTTGGATGTTACTCATCTCCAGAGATCCTCCAACAGTCGTCTTATCAATGCCTAATTGCCCTCATTATTAATGGATATGTCCCGATTGCTGGCATCCTTTTTGTATATGGCTTCTGATGTGTCTGTCCATGAACAGCCAGGATCTATTGTTACTACACAAGTTATATGCTTGTAATTAATTAGTAAGATACTTAGATACTAAAAACAAGACCACTCTAGTGGAAGGATCTTTTACGCCGAGTGACAGTCAACATTTAGTAAATTTAAATACCAGCCACAAAGATAATGAGCACTGCATAAACAGATATGATCATTTCCAAAAAATCTGTAGTTGCCTCATAATCGGAGTAATTCTAAATTAAACTGATATATCTGAACTTGCTTGTGAAATGCTGCTGGGATGAAGAGAACATTTTCTTATAAATTATATATCCTCCGCTGTGATCATACAGAGGCCGAGCCTCTGCCCCTATCCAGGTCATCTTCCGTATACTGCACATGTCCTCTCTGTAGAACATTAGCAGATATAGCCAAGAAGAGTATCTCTGCATGACTGCTCCTGTGTCCAAACACATGAAGGCCTATAATGGACAGCAGCATGTATTATTAACCATCTGAAAGCATCTGTACAAAGCTCCTGGAATCCTCTACATGACTTATTTACTGTGACCTAAAATAGCTGCACTTTAAATGATACAAACACAGATGACGATAAAGTGATCCGGAGAGAGATGTATCTACAGAACGAGCCATTAATTAAACATTTCCAGACGTTGCCTCCATGTTAATAGTTTAAAGGGACAATAACAAGAGTAAAGTTCATTAAAAGACAACTGCACTTTTAAAATGTTGAGTCTGAATTAAAAGAACAATTAGGCACGGAAAAGCCATCAATTTAGTTTTTTTTCGAGAAAAATACATTGACATGCTTTTGCTGAATTCTGAAGGCATCCATGATGTTTTGGTGGATGTTGTGTGTGTTAGGTAAAAAAATCTGTGTGAGACAAAAACATTAATCATAAGAGGTAATACGTAACTATGATATCAAGGAGGGATTTACAATAAGACAATGTTCACATCAATGCCTTTTAAAAAAATCTCTGATTTATTTAGTGACTTGGAGGAACTTTTATACACAGATGTTAGCAGTGAAGAACATGAATCATTAAACTCTTGTAGTTTGTAGTAGTTTGTAAACCCATATGCGTAAACACTTATATTATATCTATCACTAGCGACTTGACAGTCAAAAATGACGGCAATAAAATTGTAAGGCAGGTAATGCCGTTGTAAGGCAGGTAATGCCACACAAAGTAAGGCTTTTGGTCCTCTGAGTACCTTCAGCGCTTATTGCGAGCCTCCCGCTTGCGGCGCTCATTATGAGCCTCTCCCCTCGTGTACCTTTGGCGCTCATTGGAAGCCCCGCGCTGAGCGCCTTTGGCGCTCATCGCCAGACTCTCCCCTCGTGTACTTTTGCTCCTCTGAGCACCATCGGCGCTCACTCTTAACCCCGTGCTGAGCGCCTTTTGGCGTTCATTGCGATACTCTCTCCTGCTTTTTATATATATATATATATATATATATATATATATATATATATATATATATAATTTATGATAATAAATTAATTAATAAAATAATAGATTAATATAATTATTTGTAATTAATATATCCAGCAATCAATCTCCTGAAGAGCTAACAATCTGTTTTGATTTTCCTGCAGCTTACAATGTACATTTGGACTGTTGCTGACTGAGGTGTAAGTGTCAGTTGCTGACGTAATGTGTCAAGTGTGCAGTGTAAATAGGCTGCGTGCGCAAGGCCAAACCATTTGTTTAATTGTGTAAATCGCCATTTTAGAATGGTAATGTTATTAGTTGCAAATTAGTGTTGTAAAATGGCGGCGATTGTCTGTGTTACGCGTTTGTGGATCATTTTGCGTCCTTCCTAATAGTGTATTTTGTACCTTGTACGTTCCTGTGTATAATTTTTTATTTTTTTTTAAATCCTGCTTATGTAGTTTTTTTTATAGCAAGAGTGAGGCGCCGTAGAGCCTCCACCTCCGCAAATGCGGCCCTCGAGGTTCGCATTTGCAGCCAGAACTGCGTCGCCTCGCTTTGCGAGGGACGCAGTTCTTGCGAGCTTGCAAAGCGTGACGACTCCCAGTTTGACAATTTATAATATGTGATCCCTCCTGTTGAGACATGGTTTACCCCATGGCTCAATATTGCTGCATATCAATGTAGGCTACGTGGTAGTATAGGTGTTCCTTGTTGGCAAACATAAATGTTATCTTTAAGTGTAGCTCCTTGCTCGAGCCAATATTGTTTCTCTGTCTCAGGTGAGGTGTTTTGCATATCTCTGAGAATTTCCTGATCTATGTGTGTTGGAGTTTGTTCCTGAGTTAGGATTATAGATTCAAGGATCTCTGGATTCGGTGCAAGGGGGGGGGGGGGGGGCGGTGCTGTGTTGTTCATAAGGGAAATTAGATTTGAGGTTACTTCTCCGGGACCAGAGGAGATCAGATCTAGGCTATAGTAACAATATGGTTCTCCTACACCCTCCTATACGTATAGTTAGTCACTTCTTGTTAGTCACTGTCCCTGATTGCTTTCATGCCTCTTTCTGGTTAGACATTGTCAGGGGTTGGGATATTGGTTCCATTGTCACTTCCCCATTTGCGTATTTTAGCATTATCTGTAGGTTTGTTGTTTTGTTTGTCCATTCTCAATTATTTACCAGTACTGACCTACAGGCTCCTGTGTCACATAGAAATAGGATTGTTTGTCCTTCAATAATGAGTGTATACAGAGGTTTTTATTCCATTTCTAAGAGTATGTCTATATTTTGTAATGACAATATCTCAATCAACCCACCTCGTTTTTCATTATCTAAATCTTTGGTAGTATTAGGAGACATACGACATGTATATGAGTTGGGCACATGACTTCCTAATCACGCAAAGTCCTCCTGCGGGTCCGATCCATCCTCCTCCCTGTCCTTTTTATCCTTTCTCTGGTGGCAGTCACTGGCCCAGTGACCATATTTTCCGCAAACGTAGCAGGCTCCTGTTTTATCCGTTCGTCCCGTAGCACCTCCTTTCCATCCTCCTTTCTTTTGGGGTTTATTTGTTCCTCAGAAAAATATGTCCGCACTAGTATTATTTTCAGGCTTGGTTACAATATATACTTCTTTGAGTTTACTATCTGCCTTTTTCTGCTTATTTTCCTGTGCCTTCTTACATTGTTCCTCTGCATGCCTAGCATATGTAACCGTTTCAGCCAATGGACTAGTTTTATACGTTATCTGATGTTTCATCACAAAGTCCCTAATTTTTGTGTGGTAACCTCTCAGGAATGAGTTTTTTTTAATTGTTGGGCATATGGTCCTACATCATCATATGGTTCAGATTGGATCACTCCACTATAACAATCAAAAACAGTCCTTAGTCTCCCTAAATATTGTTCTACTTCCTCACTCTCCTTTTGGACACATTCATTTATTTTTATCCAATCACCATGTTATTGGTGTCTGTCTACAATTCTTTGGATTAACTCCCTGCCTCTTGTGGTCAGTTCAGCATTATCATATGGAAGGGGTTGACAATTATTAGCACAGGGGTTCCAGTTACGCTCAGGTAAAACCCAATCAGGTCTTAATATCTGTCTCCTACATCTCTCTATTTCTATCACATTTAATTTGAAACTTTGTATAAACCTCTGGAACTTAATTCTAAATATGCCCAAATGCTCTTTAGGGTTGGGTGTATCTGTCCATGCCATATACATAAGCATAGTGTTAGGAAATGGCGTTCCATCTACCCCCAGTTCCCCTGCCCTAGGATTGAGTCCTTCAATGCATGGATAAATATCAGTCCCTTCAGTGTTATGCATTGACAAATAATCACAAGGTAACCTACCGTCTAGTGGGCGATGTGCCATTTTTCCATCTCGGACCTGCGTTGATGAGCATATCTTAAATATTGGAGGATAAGGTGGAGGCGACAGTGGTGTTGCCACTGGGTGGATGGAGGTTAATTTTGTGGAGCCTTGATAGGATACAAATTTTCAGGGGGATTTTGTTGTGCAGGGGGAGGAAGTGGGTCAGGACCGCGTCTCGGACGGCATATGCCAATTTTTTATCCTTGGTACAAAAAAAAAAGTTTATTAGTAACACATATTTAATTTATTTTTATTTTATCTATGTTGCTTGACTCTTTGCTTTTGCAAAATTCTTTACTTTTTCATTTACCAAACAGTCTACATGCACGTAAGTATTTTGCTTTTTTAAGCTTTTTAATGTTTGTGCTATTTCTAGTCTCCATACTCCTGATTAACTTGCAACATTATTTCTCCTGAGAATCCATAATCTTTCTTCCACTTATCTAAAACCTTTTTATCCAACTTTTCACTTATTTCTTCAGATTTTATATTCTTCAACTGGCTGTCCCAGACAGCAACTGCAGTTTTGTCCCATTTTGGGTACACTGTATTTTTATGCGTAGGGTAATTTTAAAATAGTCTACTGACCTATTCTTATAGCCCTTCTCGGCTAACCCTCAGCGGTCTTTACCAATTGGTCCCTGTCACACACAATACTGTTTGGGAGACAATATCATACAGAAGTCGCAGACTAAAAAACAAGGAAGATTTGCTACCTCTATGATTGATTAATGCTGCTCCACACCGTACTACAAACTCGTCGCCCTCCTGTTCTCCAGTGGTTTTCTCGCCTCTTGTGCACGTTTCAGAATTCCAAAACCTAGAGAATAGTAGGGATATTGAGTTCTGGCTCAAAGGACCAAGTTATGTTAGGTAACAAAACCTGTGTGAGACAAAAAGATTAATCATAAGAGGTTATACTTGATATCAAAAACATAACTCTGATATCAAGGAAAGATTTACAGTAACACAATGTTCACACCGATGCCTTTTAAAGAATCTCTGATTTATTTAGTGACTTGGAGGAACTCTTATACACAGTTGTTAGCAGTGAAGAACATGAATCATTAAACTCTTGCACAAATATCAATTGTATATCTTGTTATTTACCATGAATGTTTAAACAGCTTCTAAGATGTCATTGTCATCTTAATCTTAGAGATGTTTAAACATCTCTAAGATATACTGGCAAAAGCAAATATCTATTGTATGAATTAAAACCTATTGTTGTCCTCGTTCCACTTCAAGCAAGATAATCTCAGGTTTCATTGACCCTTAATATTTCCATACATCTAAGCAGGAGAATTAACCCTTGCGAATACATTTTCTCTCAGTGAGATTTGGGTTTACATTTCTGGAGAGCTAGGCTTGCATTTATTTATGCAAGATGTCTGTTTTTGGGCCTGTGAGGGTGGAGTGGGGTATCGGTCAAATCCAACTATCCAACAAATACTCCTGACCTCTCCCTCTTCCCAACTTTTCCTTCCACTGATGGATAAAACACACACACATCATAATTGTGTGTGAGGTCAGGAAGTGATGCAACAAAAACAAGATGGAATCCTCTACTTATAAATAGTTTGTTACATACTTCACAAACATGCGCCATGTTTTGGAACAGCTTTCCAATGGATTTGGTTGAACAACACATTAAAGAGATTTAAGCATGTCTGTCATAAACATAAAACCATTGTGAAGATTAATTCCAGGGAGATATAATGGGTAGAGTAGATGGCCCTTTTGGTTCTGATCTGTCATCCATTCTATTCTTTGCTGGGTATGCAGAGTTATGGTTCAAACTATTATACTAATAGATTTGTTTAATAAGTTGTTTATCGCAGGCTCTTCACAATCTTCCAGGGAAGGAATTTCGTCTTCACATGATATGGACACAATATTGAGCTTCAGCCTCCATTGACCATTAGTAAACATTAGTAAAGTTTTATTTTTATCTGGAAAAAAAGTTAAAAATGTACTTGTAATACTGTGGTAATTAAGCTTTCTACCAGTGATAGGACATCCCACTGATGGTCGAGGTTGGGAGTGTCACTTACATCTAATCGGTCTAGGATAGAGGAAATAAATGATGTCTCTAGAACTCCATAAGCCTGCTGGTACAGTGCTATGACACATCCTAATTAGAGTTTGTCAGAAGGTTTTTCTTATAGGATAACTACTTAACATACATGTTACATCTCCCTTCATCTAACAATCTGGTTATAGCTTCACTCAATAGATGTTAAGTCTGCAACATTGCTGCATTATCATTGGACCTTAAAAAACTTTTATCACTCCACTGTGAGTTAATTTCTAGGTTGACGGTTTCACTAGACTCCCAATCCACTGGTAATTGTGATGACCACAAGCCATCTATAATCTTTGATGGTATCTTAGAATGAGATAATTCCTCTGTTTACCAGATGTCTCCAGTTTTTTCTATAGATCTGCCTTTTGTCATTTGCACCATATAAGATATACTTTTCTTTGATCCAATCCACTCTCCTCCCTTTATCACTGATAGTTTCATTGGATCTGGAGTACAGTTTGTGTCTTTGGTATCTTTGCTTCTCATATACTTTTTTATCTCTCCATCTCTGCCTCCTTCTTCTTCTTGTGCCTTCAATCTTTCTCAGCTTCAGAGTAATCTCCAGGGAATCCTGCCTTCTCATGATATGGCCAAACTATTTAAACTTCAGCCTCCATGATCATACCTTCCAGTGATCAGTTGTCTTTTTTTCCTGAAATATTGAATGATTGGATCTTCTTGCAGTCCAAGGAACTCCCCTACTAGTAGAGTCCTAACAGACTCTCAAAAGTTAGTAATTTTGTTGTCTTTAGCTTAGTACCCTAGAGTGTATTTCTATACTCAATGAAGTGACCCAAATTCCATGTATTGCCTACCACTGATATAATTCCTGCAGAAAGTGTGGAGACTGAAGAGAGAATTTAATTGTTATCTAAAGCTTGGTATCTAGTATCATAGCATTTGGGACAAGCTGGCACTGCCTGGGTAATAGCATTAGTAATTTTAATTACGCGTTTTCATTTAACAGACTTTGGGACTTGCAAACAATTAATATGCTGCTTAATTATGCAAGAAGACGAAAGTGGTGCAAATGCACCTCACATTCAATTAATTGGAACTCATTCTTGTTTTTTTATTTGGGAAGTTCATGAGGAATCTATTAGGAGATGGTTTTATGGTAAATCATGGTTGTTAATTTTATATCAGAATAGGTAAAGGTTGTTCCCAGGGCAGTATAAGATCCAACTAGGGATTATGAAGCTTCTAATAAAAAATAATGTAAATTAGAGACAGCAATCAGGTTAGATCAAGTAAAAAAATGCAATACTGCTTGAGCATGAACACCTCCCTCAAAAAGGCTCAGTAGAGGCAGTTTATAAGTATACTAGCAAAAGTTGTTTATTCTGCTGTGTAACCAACCTAGAAAAGGAACCATAGCAGTTTCCATGCACTAGCAGACCCTGCTAAAAACATGAAAATAATGTTATACCCATCACATATATAGTTGTGAGCGTACGAGTCGTTGCTCACGCTTGCGGGCTCGCGTAGCGAGCCCGCGGCCCTCGCGAAGCGAGCCGCGGGCCTCGCGCAGCGAGCCGCGGCACTCGCGTAGCGAGGTCACTGGGCAAGGGCCTCAGTTGCTGGCATGGAGCGCCGAAGGCGCTCCATGCCAGCAACTGAGGCCCCTCGCGAAGCGAGGGCCTCAGTTGCTGGCGAGGTCACTGGGCACGGGCCTCAGTTGCTGGCATGGAGCGCCAAAGGCGCTCCATGTCAGCAACTGAGGCCCCTCGCGAAGCGAGGGCCTCAGTTGCTGGCGAGGTCACTGGGCAACGGCCTCAGTTGCTGGCATGGAGCGCCGAAGGCGCTCCATGCCAGCAACTGAGGCCCCTCGCGAAGCGAGAGACTCAGTTGCTGGCGAGGTCACTGGGCAAGGGCCTCAAACCCTCGCAAAATTCACGTCGCTACTCAAAAAACACGACACACAAATTACGACACTCGCTAAATTTTACGAGGAACGCAAACAACGTACGAAACACGTTACCACACATTACGACCTCGCAAACATCGGACGCAACACGCCGACATACAAACATTTAAAACACAATACATACACACAGCACATACATAAAAAACTTACATACACCAAGAGGGAGCACCCAGGACCTCAAAAATGCAACTTACACCTCGATTTTACGCGAAATAAAACAGTTTAGAGACTAAAAAAAATCTAAGCGAGAGAAAAAATGGCCGCCGAACAAAACGAAAACGAGGCTACAGCACTCTAAACTCGCAAAACACCACAAAACACCTACGGATATTCCGATACAGACCTATACCACACATTACTCGCCATTTTACACCAATGCGGAAGTACACGACTACGCTAACGGTTTGGTCTCGCGCACGCACAGTGTTACACTGCACACATTCAGCATGCTTATACAGCAGCTCCACACCACTAATGCTGCAGCAACATCAACACAGATTGTCAGCTCTTCAACACAATGCTTCAAAATAGGTAAAGTATATTCATTTATTCATCTATTATATATTTTAGTATTACACACCAAACAGCAGTAGCTACCTTACAATTTGATTGCCGTCATTTTTTGACGGGCAATTCGCTAGTGATATATAATGTGCTGATGTTGTTAGTTTGTTGCAAACTAAACACAAATATGTGAAGGTTTTGCTAATCTACCATAGCCCTTAAGATTTATAATTAGTAGTCACAAATGTATAATAAATGTATGGCTAAAAGATAAGAATATTGAGACAGTTTGTCTTATTTCCATAACAACGCAGAGTAGGTAACTGAAGTTTCATGAATTTAATAAATGAATTTAAGAACATTTATAGACATAAATGGGTTTCTAATACAAGCCGTATTTGAAAACAATGTGAATCTGAGAGCCACTACATTTAATAATCTATTATGTATTTCTACCAGTGTATGGTGTCTTATAATTTATTGGTATAAATGTAAAGCTCACTAAAATTTGTTATTTTTTTTTGTTTTACACTGCAACTAATGTGAACACACCCAAAGTATAGTGTATGTGAAAGATGTTCAACACATTAGCAGAATTGCACCATTTGACTTCAAAATAAAGTCTTTGTGAGGTGTCAGTTACCCCTTACAGATTTATTTTCAGAGTCTATGAAAATGGCCAGAAGCCTGTGGTTTTCTCAGTAATGTGGGCTGAATCCCATATTTATATCCTCAGGAGGGTAGCGGGGATCTGTGCTGCTGTGTTATGAGATCCTGTCCGTGTCTATGAGAAAGACCAGGTCCAGGCAAGCAGCTGAGTGTTACCATATCAGTCGTACATCAAAATCCAGAGCTGACCAGGAGCTCTAACACCATTAACTGCTCCTGCAATCATGTACATTTTGGAATTTTCACTACTATTTAGTTGGCTTTTTATTTGTATTCCTTATATAAAAAAATTTAGATATGTTATTTTTTTGTGCTATGTGGGTGACCCTCCCCAAGTCACTGTGGATCAGTATGAAGCCTTTCATTATAGATTGGTACATGCTGTTATGTGGACTTACAGAGATATGGAAGGATCCTGGATTTTACCAAGTAAATAATATACCCAAGTATCTGTTTACTTTTATGCATTTTATTTGATTAGGAAGCGCTTATAAGCTCTGGTTTTACTGCCTAAAATCATTCAAATATTATCTGCGTGGATCTGCCCTCTGCAGTTTATGAAGACACAGAGGGCCTCATTCTATTACCGGCCGTAGGAGATGCGGGGCCGCAAGGACCGGCCGCAAGCTATTCTGCTATTCTATTCCCCTCCGGCCAAGGATTCCGGCAGGCTTGCGGCCGGCGCCTTGCTATCCTTTCCGGCCGCACGCGACGGAGGAAATCCTTTGATCTAAAACGTCCGCAAGAGTTTCGGCCATAAGAAAATCCTGGTTGCTATTCAATTGCTCCGGGAACCCTCTCTGCAAGGCTAAAACCGAGCCGCAGCTTACTTGCAGCAAAAAGGTCCCACTAGCACCAATTAAGCACATTATAAAGCCCAAATAAAGCCATCCTGCACTCTGAGGAGACTATAAAGTGATTGTAGGTGTTAGCAAAAATAGCATAACATTCCCCTATACTCAAATCCGTAAATAATTTTTTTTTTTTAAATATATGTCAAATATCCATGTAAAAAGTCCAGAGGGCTTGGAGCACCTCAGACCCGGCCACGCTGCGGCCGGAAAATAAACAGTTAATGTAAACTCGGGTTTGGGCTGATGTGCAAGCTTGAGAGGGGGTTACTATTAATCCTCATGTCCCCCAATATGATCCCTAGCATTTACAGAGCTTTACAGTGCTGTCTTGAATTTATTTTTGTGTTTAAAGATTTCTGAGCTTACGGCCGGTTGCAAGATATACGGCCGGCCGTAAGAGGAGATCCTTGCCCCTTGGCCGTATAATTGAATTCCAAGATAACGGAACCCCCGCAAGGAATCGCAACCTTGCGGCCGTTTTACGTCCGATAATAGAATGAGGCCCAGAGTCTTTAGTACTGACTGTGCAATGTAGTGCAATATTTGACAATTGTGCTTCTAAAATTGATGCAGCCACCTCTGGGGTGGAGATCTTGGGGGGTAACAATCCCTAATGGATGTTGTTTTTTCAGCCTGGATTCCTGTGAATAAACAAGTTTCAGCACTCGCGTTCGTGGGACGCGTTTTGTTTTTCCTTCTGTATATTATGTTGGTGAAAGAGGTGAAGCAGCAGACCGGTGAATGTAAAATAGAGGAAGAATTCTGAGATGTAAACTCTAATTGATTTTATTTTTACACCGGCAGCTGTCAGTTCAAAGAACAACCACAAAGTAGCCATCTGTGCATTGGTTTCATAAATTGACAGTGCGGAATCACATGATAAAGAATTCTGGACAACAGAATATCACGTGATTGAGACTCACATATGTACAGAAATGTCCATGGTATATTGAATCAACGTATTTCTAGCAATGATTGGATTGAGAACGATGCACAAAAATGAATGGATATCTGGCTTTTAAGAATAAAATAAGTCAGCTAAAATATGTATGTATAACTAAAATTTGCACATTATTCTGCGTATCGTGGATCTCGAGAAGGATTATATATCCTCCCTTACCATGCCTTTGCATTAATATTTCTGCTCCATGTTTAGAGGCAGGGAACCATCATAGAAAACAAAATATGTTCCATTTGTCCTACAGCCACTTAGAATTCTGAACTGTGTAACCTGATTGGCTCAGAAGACCAACAGCTACTATTCTAAGCTTTGACTGTTAAAGGACCACTGGTGTGTCATGTGTATAGTGTACCCTTATGAAGAACTTGACTTGATAATGTTACTGCGGAACCATGGAGTCAGATAACATCTCTGTTTAGTTCTGTTGAAAGACTGATATCATGAATAGCCACTTAATAATAGAACTAAGTAGAATAGACCACAGTACGATAATCCTTCCCCTCAAGCAACAGCCAAACTACTCCAAGATGGAAACTCCCTGGTTTACACAACTGCTAATGTTATTACAGTAGAATCCCGGTTATCCGACACCCAACTAACCGGGACTCTCAAGCAACCGGCACCGGCATCAATTCCCCATTTTAAAGAAACTCCCGCTAAACCGGCAATAACCGGAGTTCGAGACTGAAAAAAAAAAAACTAACTTTTTAACTTTTTTTCTAATTGTTTTTTTTGGGCCTAAATGGCCCAGTTTAGGTGCTAATGCCCTTTTAAATGCGTTTTGGGGGGTTTAAAGGTCGTTTAGACCCTTTTTTTCAGGGACTCCCAATTAACCAAAAACTACACTTATCCGGCAATAGGGAGTCCCCATAGGTGCCAGATAATGAGGGTTTTACTGTATTTTGTTACATAGTTCACACATGTATGAAGTTTTTCTTCAATAAAATTAATATTAAATGGAAGTACAGCTCACATTAGAATAACTCCACTCAGGTTCCCTATGCACTTCCAGATGTTAAGCAGCATATTTTTCTGCCAATGCTGTTATGCTCCAGCTACTAATGTAGTTAGCACTTCAATATGTGGAGTTTTACAAATCTACAATGATCCTTTAGGGGTTCGATCATATTAGGTCTCTTATTAGGATTTTAGATTCTTCTTAAAAAGCATGAAAAAAACTGTATACAAAAGATAAAACATTTTTTTTAAATTAAATTGAAAAGCCTGTAGCGGCATTGGCACACCCGCAAAGGATTCAGGCTTGAAATTTGGCTGCGTTACAGAGCTATTAAATTCCACCAGGTCGCGAGTTACGGGCCGTAGGCGCAAGCCTGTAAACCATTCTTGCGCTGGTTGGGTGTGCGGCCGTGAACATGATCAATTAGTCAAACCCGTAGTTACGAGTTTAGACAGAGACAATGGCAAATGAGATCATCGTCATTACGTCACTGAAAAATGGAGGTTAGATTTCAAAGCCTTACGGGTTTCAATTACGGATTACGATCGGACCCGCATACTAGAAATAATGCAATATTTATAAATCATTAAATATGATATTCTAGTCCATGCGAGTTCCATTATATGTATTAATACATTGATTGCTGGGATCAATATAACGTGGAAATTAAACAGAAAATAATGTATTTTATAAAATCATTTTATAACATCACTTTCCCTTTAATTGTAAGTACAGTAGTGTGTTTATATTTGCATTTACAGTGCTAGGGATAGGACTTTAATCCCCTTGTGGGTCCTCTCTAGTACCCATTGGCTTTTTGGCTCCATTTGCGGGTTACGGGATTGAACGCCAGTGGATTTGTTGCAATTTAATGACGAAATTGGAACGTAGCAGTTACAGGCTTTAGAGAACAAAGGATTTACGGGTGCGCAGTTCAAATTTCCTCGTCCCATAGCCTTTTTTCACACATAAGCCACAAGTCATTGGCAGCTTGCTTTACAGGGTCTATTTAATAGCCGTAAGTCTTGCGGGCTACGGTTTTACACATTGAGGGAATTTAATAGGGCTGATTGTCTACCTAAAAATCATGGAAGATGGATCATTACAGTGGCCCTTTAACTGGCTAACAACAAAACTCCTGATATTTACCATGGTTTCACCGTGGATATTGGCCAATAACAGCAACATTTCATCATGCATCTCACATGGTGGACAGCTCAATGTTTGTCTTTAGATTCATACAATGGAAGTTCAAAATATGGTATAATATACAATTATTATATATGGTGAGCTCACCACTGGCAATTGTGACAGAGGAGGACCGAGGAAGAGGTACAAGGACTCACTGAAACAGTCCCTTGATGCCTGTCATATTGACCATCATCGATGGTCCACTCTAGCTTCAGACCAAAAGGCATGGAGAAGTACCATTCAACTGGTTGTCTCCTCTTTCGAGACCACACGCAGGACTGGTCTTTAGGACAAAAGGAGAAGTAGAAAAAATGGTGTCACTGCAGCATCCAACCCAGAACAAGCCTTCCCATACGACTACTGCGGTCAAGATGGCCTGTCCCACATGGGCCTCCTCGGCTACCAGGAAGCCTGTAGATGTGGACACCCCTTTTAAATCTTTGTTCGTGAAGCCAAGCCTATATATAATATAAAATTCTAGATCACATTTTTTTTTTTTAATGCACTTAAGTTTAATTTACATTTAAATTTGTATTTTTACCAATCATCAGTCTTTCTGGTCCACCCACTTAACACAGTCTCGTACAAAATTTATTGTCAATAATTGCTTATTGCATCCTATGGTTCTGGATGCATTGTTTTTAGTTTAAGGCGGTAAATTCCCTGAAGTCTGCGCACCCTAATTTTTTTAAATGTCAGATGTTTTAAAGTGAAAACTATGCAGCCAGACTTTCAGTGAGTAAATAACAATTTTGGCAGTCAAAATCTTTAAGAATAAGATTATAGATGTAAATGTAACTTAAAGCTGCCCCTCCAAAAAATAGGTCCAAATGCTTTTTTTATAGACAGAATTTTTATATTCTCAGTTCTCCACCAATAACAGCATGCATCCTCAGATGCTTATTTCCCCAACAATTCCTGCTATGATTATATCAGGTCTCAAAGCATATCTCCACATTTTTACAATATGCAATTGCACAACTACAACTTTAAAATTAAAAACAGAAATGTTCACTGGTGTTTCCTAAACTGCTGGCCTTTAATAGGTATCGTGAGGGCACATCTCCTCTGTAAAATGATTCATCTGATATGGACGGGGGCAGAGGTCAAGTGATTTGGGGGACAGAGGGGAGTATATTTTGGTTTGCAGATAAAACTTTAGCTTCTATTTTTTTTCTATTTTATGCAATAAGGTGCATGGAATATGTACATGAAAACTATAAATTATAGCAAATACTAATATTCACAGCACAGATAGTTTATAATATGTTATGAACTTCTGCAGCCTCTCTTGCATGGAGAATAAATTATGAGATTTTTTGCATTCCAAACATTGTAACATCTGGGTTTCATTGTGTTATTAGCTTTGATAAATGAGTGTCAAACTCACCTTCCACATGTCACATGTGGCTGTTTTGGATGGTTTATTTTAATATGTAAGCCACTATTTGCTTTTTTTATATATTTTTTTCTTAAATCTTAAAGAACAGTGTTTTTAGAAAATGCAAATGTCCCAAATTAAGTAAAGGGCTGCTTGTTTGATGAAAGATTTCCTGTGTGTGACTGACTGAGCTTATAATGTCACCCCTAATTATACGGGGCAATTTATTTTGCTGCACCATATGCTCACTGGGAAACCGGTCCCATGATTAACCCTTTCAGGATCAGAGGAATTGCAATGTATATACTGAAATGATTATGTCAGTCAAATATAATAAAACCATTTTGGAGGCTTTACCACCAAAAAGCATATAAACACTATAAAATTCAAGGGTGGGCTACTTACTTGCTACAGCAATTTTAAGGAATGACCTGTCACCCGAAAATCAAGTTTTTATTTTAGGTTATTCTTAAAGAGCATGAAAACCTAGCTATTTGTTGTGTTGTTATTTTTTTTTTCTAAAGTGAATCAGTTCTGGGAAAATCCATGTTGTTGTATGTATATGCAAATGAACTGCTCACACATATGAATTAGCTGCTTTGATTTGTAAATTAGGCTTACTGCTTTTCTGTCTCTGTAGATTCCAAATTAAAGACCTGCAATGTTATCAGACATTTGGAACCCTCTCCCAACCTTATCAAGCACTCTGAGCCCCATTTTAGAATATTAAGCCGCAATATCAATTACAGTAAATATTTCTGAAATAATTTAATGTAGAGAAAAGCTTCTAGTGCAATGTATAGCCAGTTTTAATGCTATATAAAATGAATGTAATGCTATATGAAATCAACTTCATGTTGGGGTAACAGAGTCCCTTTTGAAATCTATAGCTTATAGGAGAGAAGGTAGTGGTGTGATATGATATAAACCTTCAAATATCTTACAGATATCCCTCAATCCCCAAAACAATAATAATGATAGCAGATAGTGTGGTACTTATTCAACATTTCATTTTGTCAGAAACCGTTTACAAGCCGGGCATGCCCTCTTGTTTCTCCATAAACTGTGATGCAGGCTCTTTGCGAATTTCTGTTGTTATGACTGTAACCTGTTTAATGCAAAGTAAAACATGGCTGCCTGTATTACAGCTTAAAGAACCAGTGTCATTTTGTAAAATATCAAAAATAAACTGTTGAGAAATATGTAATCACACACAAACAACTTTTACAGCTATATAAGCCGCAAAGAAAGGATTTTAGAAATGCTCTAGTTTTAAAAAGATCTGCTAGTGTGTAGAAGTTTCTATATTGGACCCATAAAGCTCTGCTGGTTGCCTGGAGCCTGAAGGGATGTGGCCTGTTATTTTTGAATGTAGGAGAATTTGTGACTTCATTGAACGTCCTGGTTTTCTTGCTCTGTACCCATCCCTTTCTGCACTGAACAGGAAAGACACTATACTAATGGTGAGCATCTTATTTCACTTAAAGGGCCTCATATGAGTCCTTAAAGGGGCCCTATGGGGCTTTAAACCAGTTTAGGTCTGTCTGCCTGCATGGCCACTCCTATGTGAACAGCCTCCTGGACAGATCCTCTCCCATCACCTGGATGTCTGCTAACAGTGGAGACAAACAGCTTTACTGAAACTTTAAAATCTAAAGTTCAAATGTAAGTTTTAAAAGCTAGATTTATTCAGCAAATATTGAGGTTATCGCTAATTTGTAATGAAATAACCAAATGGAACCCTATAGTGATTCTTAAATGCACCACTGCATTGCTATAACAACAGTACCGACTGCAGATGTTTTAATTAGGCATGGATTGTAAATAAAATTAATTTCGAAGTTCAGAAAATTAATTGATTTCCATTGGTTGGAGCTGTATTAGAGAGTTCCCTTGGCAGCAAAGTTTTGCTGTTGGAGCAGCCTCTCCATGTTTATTCTCATATCCTATATCTGATTGTGCTGAAACCCTTTATAACAGCCAAAATCCCCACACTCTCCTTATCAGGGTGGAGACAAACACTTAGTGGGAGGCATATATATACTGTAATCTCTGAAAATAAATATTGAATATTTCTGTTATAAATTAAATAAGAATATTATTACCGGTAATAGTCAAAGCATTATTAAAATAACTTTCTTCTTTTGCTGGGACATTTCTATGGTATTTTAAAGGACTGTACTTGCTAAGAGGCCAAATGGTCTGGAAAGTAAAGCAGCTACAGCCTATAATTTATTACATATACCGGTATATCAAGTGAGAGATGACATTTTAGTTCTTGTTGATCTACTTTTACTTGTGGAAGAATACCTTGAATACACAGAACCTTTAAAATATTTCCTATCATGACTCCTATTTATGCATTTTCTTTACAATTATTTCATTTAAAAGTCATTATAAACTTCAGAAAATAATTTAAATATTTGCTTCCCAGAACCATGTAAATAGTGAAGGAATAGTATAAAAATATAAATCTATCCCATTTCTAAATATTTGAATTATTTATAGAGAATACCTAGCAATCATTATGATCTATCATTATGAACTTCAAAAGATACAATCAAGGTTAAACCCATTGTATACACAATTTTACACATTTTAGCTCTCATTTATTTTTATTTTATTTTTTCACCTAAGGCATGCAATGTAGTACAGTTCTGTAAAACTACTTATGTACAATTACTGCAGCCTGAAATAACCTTTATTCATTACTAGGGCCAGTATAAGTGCCACATAAAAGGCTATGAGCATCTAGTCTACCACTCGTGCCTGTGTTTATAAAGCCAAGAAAAAAAAGCCATCTGTAATAAATATAGTTTTAAGATTAATTGTATCTTATTTGCTTGAGCTTTTCCCATTTACCTCCTAAGCAACAATCACATTATATCATATATATATTTATATATATATACTAGCGAATTGCCAGTCAAAAAATGACGGCAATCAAATTGTAAGTGAGCTAATGCTGTTTGGTCTATAATAATAAAATAACTAATAGATTAATAAAGTAATATACGTTGCCTATTGTGAAGTAATAAATGGAGGAAGCATTCTGTTGAAGAGCTGGCAATCTGTTTTTATGTTGCTGCAGCATTAGTGGTGTGGAGCTGCTGCGTAAGCATGCTGAATGTGTGGAGTGTAATAGTGTGCGTGCGCGAGGCAAATCCGTTAGCGTAGCTGTGTACTTCCGTATTGTATAAGTTATTGTTCTAAAATGGCGGCTAATGTGTGGTATGCGGCTGTGGCTGATTTAGTGTCCCACGTTTTAAATGTCTCGCGACTTTTTCGGAATATCGGTAGCTGTTTTGTGGTGTTTTGCGTGTTTATGGTGATGTTTTGCGTGTTTAGAGTCCTGTAGCCTCGTTTTCGTTTTGTTCGGCGGCCATTTTTTCTCTCGCTTAGGTGATTTTCGGGGGTTTAAACTCCGAAATTTGTACTTAAATCGAGGTGTAACTTCACTTGCAGAGGTCCTGGGTGCACCACCTTGCTGTGGGTAAGCTTTTTATATGTTTGTTGTGTGTATTTATTGTGTTTCTAATGTGTTTGAGGTCGTGCGGGTTGTGTCTTTGTTTTCGAATCTCGTATGTCTTTTTTGGCAATATCGTAGGTGTTTGGTAGGTGTTTTGTGTGTTTCTTGTGGTGTTTTGCGTCTTTAGACTGCTGTAGCCTCGTTTTAGTTTTTTTCGGCGGCCATTTTTTCTTTCGCTTAGAGAATTTTTTAGTGTTTAAACTCTTTTATTTTGAGTTAAATTGAGGTGTAACTTCAGTTTTTGAGGTCCCGGATGCCCCCTCTTGCTGTAGGTAAGCTTTTTATGTATGTGTTGTGTGTAATTATTGTGTTTTGAATTTTTTTCATGTGCGCGGACGATTTTTGCGAGTTCGTAACGTGTCTTGCATTTTTTTGCAAGGTCCGCAGTTGCTGGCAAGGAGCGCCTTCGCGAGGGCCACAGGCTCACTGCGCAAGCCCCTAAGCATTAGCAACAACTCGCATGCTCACAACTATATATGTGATTATATATATATATATATATATATATGTGTGATTATATATATATATATATATATATATATATATATATATATATATATATATATATATACTACAAATAATTTGTATTTTGAATTATAGGACAGCTACATGCCTATATGTATAATATGCTGGTTTGAAGAGCTAATCTTTATACAGGAAAAATGTATATTGAAATAAAAAAAAGTAAATTCAATTGTTGTAATCCTTTATATGCAAAAATGCCTTACAGTGGGTGGGCATTGCTTTATTTGCCTGTATGATTTGCTATCTGGGAGTGTGATCAATTTAATCCTATTATAAGTACCACAATAGTATGTAGGCCTTATTTGTATCCAGGGTCAGCCAAGAAGAAAACAAAAACAATATTTGCCCCCAGTAAAGCTGGCTGATTTATAATTTTATTTTTCCTTTCTAAATAAATGTGGTCATTGAGTTAATTCAGGGCTTACTACAAATGGCTCTATGTGTCTTCAGTGGCTCTTTAAGTGAGGTGTCTAGATTATTTTGCAGATAAATAACAACGTGGAAAGACTCCAAGTCGTGTGCTACCTACTTAAGAGGTACTATTACAGAGAAATGGGTAGGCTCCTGTCCTCGTGCTCCCTAGGTCTGGTCAGTCTATACGCAATAAGGGCACAAATGGAAGTGTCAAAGCCGAGGTCTGGGCAGGAGGGAGGGTGTGCTTGTTCCTCAGTCTTTCATCAGTCATTATCCTGCCAGAGGGAAGAGACTGGTCTGTCACTCTCCCAGGTCTAATAGTGTCTTCCCACAGTCTGCTTTGCCCCCCTCCTGTCCTGTTGTCTGGCCCGCTCCCCCTTGGGTCACGGGTGAACAAAAGAATGAGATGCAAGGGCAGGGAGGCACAATTTGCCCCTAGCCGCCTCTCACATGATAAATGTCTGGCCAAGTATAAGTGACAACATGCAGACTGGTGATAAGATTTGCAAATAGATTCACATGGAGAGGCGGGGTTGTGCAGCCAGAAATCAGTCTTTAAACCCTTATTTACTTATAGAGACTTTCAGCTTATAGACTAACCCTTTGAGTCAAAAAGAAGGAAAGCCCCCACATACCAACTGGGAAAAATGTGGGAGATGCTGAATTCAAACAAAGCCAAGTTAAAGGGATCATTTGTATTTAAAAGAGGAAACTGCGAAAGTGCCATTGACCTTGGCATTGAGACACCATTCACATGAATATCCAGCAGAGCCTCAACCTTTTGTGCATGTAACTCCATCAATGTGTTTCTGACAGCTGCAAGACATTCCATTCACTGCCAGTGTAACAGGGCTTATTAGAAAAAGCCCAAATGACTAAAATTATACATTTTTTTCATAAACATAATATACATACAGCCTAGACTGACATAGGTTTACAACTAATTTTTTAAATAATAAATTTCCAATTTTTGCACAGGAGTCTGTGACATAAGTTGCAGTTAACTAATTATAATGTTCATATATTTGTGTGAACAGGAAACCAACTCAATAAAAAAAGTATTTAAAAATCGCTTTTACCTATATAGTTGTTCATAACATCAAAATATACATTTTAGGTGAACATGGATTTCAATATATATATATATATATATATATATATATATATATATATATATATATATATATTGTGGTCTGTGTGTGTGTGTGTGTGTATATGTATATAATATATATATATATATATATATATATATATATATAATATATATATATATGTATATATATATATTCTTTTTTGTGTTTTGCATTTTTTTATGGCATTTGTTTTTAATTAATAAAATGTATTTGTAATACACAGTAGTTATTATAAGTAGTAAATTTGAAAATCACTTGTAGTTGACTAAAATGTATACTTACAGTGATCATCCTATTTCATTTAACTGGTTGAATATCTATGCAATGCATATCAAGAAATTGCTCTGGAGGATGAGGGCGGTACCGGAAGTGGAACACACACCGGCTCGCAGATGAGCTGGTGGTAGGAGAGCTGGGAGGTCATGTCCTGCAGACAGCGGTAACCCTGAGCCCACATCGGATCCTGGATTCAAGGTCACAAAGACTAAACAGACGCCTGGAAAGCCTCAAGAAGGAACATGCTATCAACATACAGCTATGTAAAGATCATTTAAATAAGTTATAAAGTATAATTTATTAGCATGTATAATTACTTCATATATTTCCCATCTCCCCTCCCAATATGCCTCAAAAGTCGATCTAAACAAATAAAGATAACCCCCCAAAGCTACTAGCACCGATATAAGGAGGACTTAAGCTTAAAAGTTAAATTTCGCTGAGTTTGGTGAAAGTCGGAGGACGGAGACGGTCCCCGTGAAGATCTCGCGTGAATACGAGCAAACCACGCAAAAAGGGCGCGAAGGAGTGAGTTTTCCCGTGAGAGAGCTCGGGAGTCCTAAAGGGGACTAAGGAAGAGAACAAATTATACAAACGTCCCGAAAAAACAAAGGGGAATAACAGTAACAGTAGGAGGCATATTATGCTATAAGTATAAAAGCCCCAGAAAAATTGAACCGGCTACAACCAGCAAGGAAGATATATTGGGGGAAAAAAAAAAAAAAAAGATAAAGGTTATAGAAATATACTGAGGCAGAGGAGATAGAGGGAGTTGGGCAGAAAGGGAATAAACCATAAAATATAATAAGCTGTATGAAAACACGATAGAGACAAGAGGCTAAGGGCGCGAAGATGAAGATACAGAAAGAACCCTTCTAAAACATAACTAAAGGCCATCCATTAATTTAAATTAAAAAAAAGAGAAATAAAATTAAAAGGACTTTATATAAAGAAAGGAGGAATAAAAGTGGAAAACAAGTAAGGGGAAGGAGGTTAGGAAGAAGGGAAGGAAGAGAAAGGGTGAGAAGAAAGAAGTAAAAGAAAGAGACAAAGAATAGTGGAGAAAACTAAAAATCCACAAAATCTCAGGAATACCACCCAAAAAATATCAAGATGGCAAATAAGAAACCATCAAATATAATAAAAATAAAAAGCAAAGAGAAGAAAAATGGAGCTCCAGAATCAAATCAATTTTTTTCCCCAAAACAAAAAAGCAGTATATTAGAAACAACGCAATTAGAAACTTCCCTACTAGAACAATCCTTAACTACCTCCCCGAAGAAAATAATACACTCTTTCCAGGATAATACTGAAATACAACAAGAGGAACCATTAACCTATTTAAAAATGAAAGACCTTCTACAAGATTCCCAAGAAAAGATCATGCTGGAAATAACAAAACAGCTGAGGGAAAACACAAACTCAGTAAAAGAAACTAATAAAAGAATAAATGAATTGGAAACCAAATGTGATAAACTAATCACGGATAATAATGCATTATTGAAATATACAAATAAACTGGAATATAAGATAGAAGAATTAAATATGAAGATTAATATCATGGAAGACAGATCAAGGAAAAAAAATATTAGAATAAGGGGAATAAATGAAAACATATCCGAAAAAGACTTATGGGGATATATCCAAGTTCTATTTACTAACTTATCTCCCCAAACCTCCAAAGACGAAATGAAAATAGAAAATATACAAAGGATTCCCCTCCCTAGAGGATTGGATAAAAATATACCAAGAGACGTTATAGTTAATCTTCAATCCATTAACTATAGAGATTCAATAATCAAAGCTAATTACATAAAAAGGCCAATGGAGGCACCATATGAAAAAATCAAAAATTTTCCGGATCTGTCCAAATATACCTTGGATAAAAGAAGAGAATATACGGCAATAACACAAAGCTTGAGGAATGCAGAAATTAAATACAGATGGAAGTATCCAACGGGACTATATATAATGGAAGGAGACTCCTGGAACAAAATAGACTCTGTCAAAGAAGGACATATGTTGCTACAAAGATGGAATATACCTCACAATTAATCCCAAAGACAATATTCAATTAACCGTTTATATTATAATTTTTTTTTTTTTTTTTTTTTTTTTTTCTCTCCTCTCCTTACTTAGGGTTGATCCACTTATTATAGTGGATATATAGTGGTTCATAGAATATAGTAGTAAGAATAGAGATATTCACCAAGTGGTCACTAATATTACAGTAGTGAATATTGAGCACCTTAATATGAAAGCACTTTTACAGATTTAATAGTTTACTATAGGATATAAACACCTTAATTAATTATATGTGGATTGGACATAATATATTATATTTGTAAACATAAGCACTTTATTCATGCACTTTATAGAGTTATAGAAATTTAAAAAAGGCATTGGAAACACTTTATCTAGACAAAGGAATGTGATTTTGGATAGTTGTATGGATATATATAACAGGTTTTAATAAGAATAAGTTTACGAAATGGGAAAATATAGAAGGAATAAAAAAATACCCACTATATTAGAGTTTAGGAAAAAAATTCACTTTTATCTCGTTGAGAGAACACTGAGTAAATATCTCATGGTGGGAAAATTAAGCACTGTATTTGATATGCACTTTATAGATTTACAGAACGATTTAATTATTTATTATTCACTTTAAAAATTATAAAGAAATGAAATTATAGAATTTTTTGATATATGTACTGAGGAGAATCCATACTTGTTTTCTGAGAGAAAAGGAGGATAAGAGAGTATGGAAGGGTAAAGTAAGGGATGAAGGTTAAAAAAGAGAGAAAAGATATATCAAAGAGGCAAAGGGTTATATGTAAATATCAATATTAGTTCTCTCAGTACATTTCAATCTTTAAGTTTGGGGGGTATAAGGACCAGAGAAAAATGGTATGGATTCCCTCTTGAATAAAGGTATATAGGGGGATGCATAGTTATTCCGATTTTTTTTTTTTTTAGTATAACAGGTTAAGAGCGTAATATATCAATATGCAGATCAATAAATGGGTGTTAAATCATGATAGAAATGTTTTTAGAATATGTATTATTATGATCTGTTCCGGGAGAAATATGAAGGGATGAGATAAGAGGAGGCCGCCAGGAGGGAAGGGTTCAGTAGAATAAAAAAGGGTAAGATGACTCTATTTAAAATATATTATAGGGGAATACTTTGATTATGGTTGACAAGGATAGTTTTTCCTACTTTTTTTTTTTTTTTTCTTTTTCCCTCTTTCTTGGATTTTACCACTTATATTCCTCTAAATAGTATCAGTTAGATAAAAGATTAAGAAAGAAAAGAGGGACAAGGAGAGTAAGAAGAAAAATTAAATTAAAATATATAATGACAATATTTAAGAAGAGCGTAAATCAGGGAAATAAGATCATATGACCTCCCAACTAATGAACTATTTAGTTTATTATAATTCCTAGCAATTCCTAAAATTGGCATAACAGCCCTTATTTATTATTTATTGTTTAAAATTAAGGGCAAAAATATGAAAATAAGCAAATTTGGACTTATTCTAAGTTCCAAGAAAATAAAGCCCAAGATTTGTAAGAATGAACGAATGAAGGAAGTACGAATGAATGAAATCCCAAGAATACGAATGACTCAGGTTCAGCAATTGATGAGAGGGGAGATGGAATTAGATATATGGACACAAAAGTGGAAGGTTAATGTAATAACCATAAACAATGGTTAAAATAATAACTCACAATGTTAATGGACTTAATTCACCAGCAAAAAGGAAAATAGCTTACAATAATGATATAAAAAATAAAGCAGATATTCTTCTATTACAAGAGACACATTGGGGAAACGATACCTTAAGATATGTAAATAATAAAAACTTTAATATTAAAATAGATTCAACTTATAATAAAAAATCTAGAGGAGTATCAATTTGTTTTAGTCATAATATAGAAGTATATGAGGAAGCTAAAATTATTGATCCCCAAGGAAGATATATAATTTGGTGTGGTAAAATAAACGGAGAAAATATGACAATAGCCAATATATACCTTCCAAATGTAAAACAAATTAGATATCTCAAAAAGATTTTGAAAGAAATAAAAAAAATTAGAAAGGGACAATTAATAATCGGCGGGGATTTTAATATGGTGTTAGATCCATTAACAGACAGAATAGGAACAATTAAAAAAAACTCAGAAAATCAGATTAAAAAAACGTCTAAAGACTTTGGAAAAATAGTATCAAACGATGACCTTTATGATGCATGGAGATTACTACATCCTTATGAGAGGGACTATACATTTTTCTCAAATCGTTTTAAATCCTACTCAAGATTAGATTATTTGTTAACAGATATAAATACAATAAGACAAATTAAGGATATAGAAATAACAACCGCTACATGGTCAGATCACTCAATGGTCTGTATGAATTTAAAAGAAGAAAAGAGAAGCAAAAATAAAAAAAAATGGAAGTTAGACCCTATCCTATTTAAGAATGAACAAACTATGGAATTCTTGAAAAAGGAAACAAACGAATTTTTCAAAATTAATAAAAATACTGTAGATTCACCATCCATGCTTTGGTGCGCATATAAATCCGTTATAAGAGGACAAATGATATCACGGATGGCAGTTATGCATAGGGAAAGGGGGAAACCCATGAGATTATTGTATATAGATTTGGAGAAACTAATAAGAGAAAATAGAGTGAACCCATCGGTGGAAAGAACAGAGCTGATTGCTAAAAAGAAAGCCCAAATAAATAAAATATTACAAAATCAGGTTGATTCACTGATGTGGAAATTTCAACAAACTAATTTTCTATTGGGTAATAAAACAGGTAAATATCTGGCCAATAAACTAAAAAGACAAAAAAATCAAAATAAAATATATAGCTTAAGAGGCACAGACAATGTCTTATACACTCACCCCGATAAAATATGTGATATTATGAAGATGTTCTATAGTTCATTATACAATTTAAATAGCAATACCACATTTAAAAAACCTAGTAAAGAAGAGATAAATACATTTTTGAGTGAAGTAACTCTACCAAAATTACAAGAAGAAGATCAAAGATTTTTGGATCAAGATATTTCTTTGAAAGAAATAGAGGAAGTAATTAACAAAGCAAAAGTTAACAAAGCCCCAGGTCCAGACGGATTTGACCATTTATATTTTAAAATGTTTCAAAAGGAAATTGGCGAACATTTGCAAAATATGTTTAATGAGATTAAAAATCATGGAAAAATGCCGTCAGAACTATCAGAAGCCAAAATAATTAACATTTTGAAACCAGGGAAAAATCCAGAAGAAGTAACTAGCTATCGCCCTATTTCCCTTATTAATATTGATTTAAAAATATTTACAAAAATCATGGCAAATAGATTAAATAAAATTATTCCAAAATTGATACATCCGGATCAATCGGGATTTGTACAAGGCCGTCAGGCTTCAGATAACACCAGACGTCTAATCGATCTAATGTTTTCCATTCGGAAAAAAAGGATCCCCACACTAATCCTGTCACTGGATGCAGAAAAAGCATTCGACAGGGTTAGTTGGGAATTCATGAATGCAGTATTACAAAAGTTTGGGTTCACAAATTTTGCTTCTAAAACAATTAAAGCTATTTATAAGGATACAACAGCCTATATTGCAGGTACAAACTTCGAAACAGAGAAGTTTGGGATCAGCAACGGAACACGACAGGGTTGTCCCCTTTCCCCATTGCTTTTTTTGTTATTTATGGAACCATTAGCATCACTAATTAGGAAAGCTGAAAATATCAAAGGTATCAAAATAGGTAATAATGATTACAAAATAATGTTATTTGCGGACGATATCTTGCTAACATTAACAGATCCAATAGGATCTTGTGTCAATTTACAACAATTGTTAATAGACTTTGGTAGAGTTTCTTATTTTAAAATAAACCCTTTGAAATCAGATATTATATACAAATATATAGAACAAGATACATTAAATAAATTTAAAAAATTATATGCGTATAATTGGAATACAAAATATGTTACTCATTTAGGTATTAAATTTAGTTTCCAAAATAATAAAATTATAGTAAATAACATAACTGAAATATTAAAACAGATTAGAATACTTTTATATGATTGGAATTCAACAAGATTTTCCTGGTCGGCTAGAATTGCCATAGTTAATATGAGTATTGTCCCCAAAATAACCTATTTAATGAGCTGTGTTCCGGAGAAAGTCCCGGAATATATTATTAAAATAATACAGCAAATAATAGACAAATTTGTTTACGCTGGGAAAAAAGTGAGAGTTAAAAAAACTATAACAAATAGAAAGTTCGACTTGGGAGGTATGGGATCTCCAGATATGAAAAGGATCAGCGAAAATATTGCAATATCCCACATAATTAATATGAATTTACAACATAGGATAATAGGATGGAAAAATATTGAGGAAGAATTGGTGGGAATTATCCCAATAAGAACACTGCTGGGTAAATTTAATGGAAAAGAAACAATATGGGATAAATTACCAGAAGGTATAAGATCCATTATAAAATTTTGGGGGAAAAGTAAAATCAGAGCAGAGCTTTTTCATATACCTTCCGTTGCTACACCTATAGATATACTAAGAGATGAATCTTTCAATTTAGAAATAAATTTATTGAAAAAAGCATCAATTCTGTATATAGCTGATTTATACCCAGCAGGCAGTCTAGTAAAGCAAAGGGAACTTCAGGAGAAAGGAGTAACAAAATCCTTTTCATGGATAAATTATGGAACATTGCTAGAAAAAATGAAACAAAAGGGATTTATAAACGATAAAACAGATAAATTGCACGACCTGGAAGCAATTATGATTAAAGGTCAGGTGAATCATCTGGTATCAAAAATTAGCAAAAGTAGGATTAAACTAATGAAATTTGAGAAAACTAAGAGTATAAAAGACTGGGAATACAACCTCAATATAGAATACAATGAGCAAGAATGGTTAAGGGCTCTAAAGATTATAAAGAAATCCTCTATTAACACTATGTATAGAGAATTGTACTTTAAATTAATACAAAAGTGGTACTTAGTACCAACAACTATGAAAAAGTTTGATTCCCAACAATCATCATTGTGCTGGAAGGGTTGTGGTAAAGAGGGTAATACACAACATATGTGGTGGGAATGCGTAAAGATAAGGGAATTTTGGGAAGAATGTTGTGGATATTTGACCATAATCGCAGGGACAAGATGTCCGTGTTCCCCGGAGTTGTTATTATTCCATATAGGGATAGATACATACTTCCCCAGTAATAAATTTTTGATATCTCACATACTACTAATCATTAAAGCAATGTTAGTTAAATATTGGAATAAATTGGAAATTCCTAAGTGGAAAGAGATTATTAATAAAACCAATTATAATAAAGATCTGATGAAAGAAAATACATATGAACAGTCCAAGAAAATAAACATTTTTAATTGGACTATCTGGGAGCAATATATGGAAGAATAATAACGGGGAACATGGAAAAAGATATAATTGAAGCCAATGTCTATTATGACTGATGAAGTTATAAACGCTGTTAAATTGTTCAGAGATTAAGGGTATAAATTCTCTTACTACTTACCTTCTTTAGAATCTAAACGGGTATACTTTGTCTATAGATATGTCTAATTCTATCGCGGATCGATATGTTGAACCTGATTACTTGTATATGTTGGGTAACTGTATGTATGTTTGCGATCTAAATATATTAGGAAAGGATTAGAAAAGGAGAGGATAGAAGAGGAAAGCGATGTAAGATAAATAAAAAACCTTTTATAATAAATTCTATACAGGGAGATATACTTTAAATTAATATAAAAGAGGTATTTAGCCCCTGTTATTATGAATATGTTTGTCTTCCAGATTTCCCCTTATTGTAGGAAGGGCAGTGGAAAAGGTGATAGATCCTTCCATAAGTTGCGGGATCGTATTAGAATAAGTATTCAGAGGTTTAAAAATGTGGGAGGATCATTTTACACCTAAAATATGTTATCCCTCTTTCCTGCTATCCCAATAATGTTTATTAAAATGTTCTTGGATTTTAGAGCAATAAGAGATGAAATGCATGTATATGTTTGTATGTTATCTTTTAATATTGAAATAAAAAAAAAGAAAAAAAAAAAAAAAAAGAAATTGCTCTGCATAAGTGTCCATGATGCTAATACATTCCTAATTACTGCTACACCTTTAGCCCTTTACCCACTGCAGAGTCCTGTGGGGCAGGAGCTAATTGTAGATCCCTTTAATGTGTCTAGAAAACATCTGGACATCACATAAAAGCACCATTTATTCAAACACACAAGCCAGCCGGCTAGTATCGAGCATGAGAATCCATGCATTAATAGTTCCCTTCTGCACCATTTAATGTGGCTCCAGTATTACAGTAAACTTACTGGCGACAGCGGGTTAGGGCGTTCCCTCTATTCCTTGTATGAAGAGGTATTCCTTCATTACATCACCAGTACACATCCTGTACTGGGCAAAACACTTTGTTTTGTGCATTAATTTACACTTTAAAATACTCTTCTCATTCTGGAAACCATATCTTAAAAAAGGATATTAAATAATTAGAAACAATCCAAAAGAGGGCATCATATAAAAGACAACATTTAGGAAATACTTAAAATGTATTGGTTAAAGGAAAGAGTGGAGAGGATTGATATGTGGGAAACTTTCAAATAAATCAAGGATTTAATCAAGTTCAGGAAATGAGGAATGCAAGACCAAGAGATCATGATTTAAAAAGAAAGATGGAAGATTTAGGGGTAATGTATGAAAGTGTTACTTATAAAAAAGATTGTAGATAAGCAAAACCGACTTCCAGTAGAAGTGGCAGGATCAAACACAGGTAATGGATTTCAGCATGCTTGGGATAAGTAAAGAGCATCCTGAGGCTTAAGTATGCCAAGATTTTAGGTAATTAGAATGGAAAGTTAAGATGGACCTTCTTGGCACATATATACAATACATTATATGTTTCTATGCGCAAAAAAAATTACAAATGCAACAGTAAGCTAGAAAGTATAATCTTATGACATGCACAGTGTATTATACATGATCCTAAACGTCCAAGAGAAAAGCTTGGGCACAATCGTATTCCTTCTATTGTAAATAATCTACCAATTCAATAACACACAATTTATACAATACAAACCAAACTGTTCAACTTACTATAAATTACAGTTATTTATTTTGAACAAATGGTGTCAACAAACATGATTGGTTTGCATTCGAGATATGTCTTAGTGGATCAACATAATGGATCTTTGTAAATTATGTACATGCTTTCAAATATCAAAATCCAAAGAAATAAACTAAAAGTTCTGGTCCCACAAGCAGCAATCCATGCAGTCTCCTGGAGCTCTGGAGTTGTATGCCAAAGTCAACCACAGCCATTATGACAGCACATGAGGCAGGGTTGTCTTTCTTGTGAGGGCCATATAGGTCATATTCTAGGACAACATATTGAGAATTAATTGTGGGTATATAGCTGTGTACATACAATATTCCCTGGACTTTTACATTGTAGGCACTGTTTGTATGCTGGAGCTCATATATAGGCAGCCACTGGTATGAGAGACACAGGTCTCTGGCCAATCCAATGATGGTCAATGAACACTCAGGATTTGAACAACACTTGTCATAACTCTATTAACCGGCCACCCTCTAGAGTTTCTTCAAGTTTACCTTTTTTTTCAAACAAGTTGTAATTTGATGATTAACCGCTCTTTCTCCAGATATATCCTAAAGAAGAAACTCGTGGCCTGGCACAACAGAAAGTCCCGTCTGAGGATACCTCAGATTTTTCAAAGTAAAAACCTTGGGCCCTATTAAATTCGACAAATTGTAGTTCCTGAAGCCCGTAAAGGAGCCCCCAAAAGTTATGGCTATTAAATTGGCCTCTTTTAACTACCCACAAATGATCTGCGGTTTACAGGCCAAAAAACAACTGTGGTTGCCAAAATCGTAATACCGACCCAGCTAAGCCTTTGATCTTTCAAGCCTGTAAATGTTACAATCGCAAAATCGCTATTAAATTGCTACAAGTCCTCAAGCCCGCAGTTGTTTTCACACCCATAAATGGCAAATGTAGCCAAAAATCCTACGGGTACTAGAGAGGACCTGCAAGGTCCTGTAAAAGCAGGACCTTGCGCTGTAAAAGCAAATATAAACACACTACTATATTTTAAATTACAGGGAAAGCGATGAAAGTTATTAAAATTAATAGCACAACATTAAGCTTGCAAATCTGCAATAAAAATATATATATTTTTATGTTTAACTTCTGTGTTATATCGATCCAGGCAATCAATGTGTTAATACAAAGAACTCAAGTGGACTAGAATATCATATTTATTGATTTTTTTCTTATTACATTATTTCTGGAATGCGGGCCCGATCCCAACTCAGACTTCAAACCCGTAAGTGATTGAAATCTAACCTCCATGTTTTAGTGACGTAATGATGACGGTCTCTTTTACTATTGGCTCCATCTAAAGCCATAACTACGGGTTGGAATAATTGATCAGGTTCCTGCCCGGAAATGCTATGTGCCAAAGCATGGTTTACGGATTTGGATTCCGTCCATGTCTTTGCGTCTTTTTCTAATTTAATCGCTCTGTAACTCACTTAGTGCAGATTTCAAGCCTGCAGACTTACGGGCTGTATGATGGCCACTGCGGGCATAGAATTTAATAGGGCCCCTTGTCTTCAGATATCCAAAAGATTATGTTATGCCTAATGGATTCTACCACAACCACTCTATTATTATTATTATTATTATTATTATTATTATTATAACTGTGTAATCCACTAAGAAAATATGTAACCCATTCCAGCACATTAAGGAGGGGGAACAATATCTCCTTATCAGACCTCTTGAGAAATCCTGGCAACTAACTGATCACTGCAGGTCATCAAGTCAAAAACACACCCGAGCCCCAGACGGGCTAACACCAACCTCCTCACATGACTTGTGGTCATATCAAATACCCTGCCGTTGGCCAATACTATAGGAACAAACAATCCATGCCTTCCCTTTATAGCCAACTATGTTGAATTTTCTATTTGTATATGGTCAAATGTATAAAAGAGTTTGTGGTTAGTTCAATATAGTTTTTTCGGCATCCGGGACAGACCCAAAAATGTGGTGAGTTTGGTCTAAGTAGATACTTTGTAGTAAATTGCGGTTTCTGACCTCCTGTATCTTCACAGTCACACTTAACAAAAACATTTTTGGGAAAGTTTTATAAACTCCGTCTTCACGCTCCATCTCTCATGTGCTACCTGCTATTGTCCTTATAAATGACTTAAAGTTATCTAACAAGTAATCATAACAGCTGGTAACTATATTATGAGCTCCCCTATATTTATATAGTCACTAATTAGTTGAATATCATTGGTACATCGACCCATTATTTTTGGAGTTATAATAAAGTACATTTTTTTTGTTTCATTCCGCAGAGTTCAAACATTATCATGCAAACACAACACATAGATTACACACAGATTTCTGCAAAAAAACTAAGACACTTGGGATATTTTAGTGTTTGAAAAATGCTGTTCATTTTGAAATGATGATTCCTGGTGCTCATCATTACAACAAACCATTGGCTTTAATTAAATATTATTGCTGCTGAATCCGCATACAAGGCTGGGAAAGTGAGAAATAATTATTATTCATCATTTCCCCGCTGCAGTTTACCAATGTTAAGAACTAATTAAAATAAATTAAATTCGGATGACTTTAGGAAGGTAGATCAATATCGGCTGTATTACACAAAGAAAGCCACAACACGTAAGGTAATATTTGTAAAGCATTTTTATACTTCATAGAAAATTACTGCCATTTGTCTTATATCCACTCATGGCTGCTGTGACTTCTATGCTTTTATTTTTCTGCAGTAGTTTGGGTGCATTTTGCAAAAAAATGGACATGTTTTTAAGGTGGAAAGTAGCAGCTAAATGTGGTTAAAAATGAGTTTCTATTCATCAGATAAATAGGGGTCAAATCATACAGTTTTAGTAGCCCTCAAAGCTATTCTGTAATGTTTTTTTTACAAAGGAAATATATAGTACATAGGAATATAATAGTACTGTTTTTAAGATCTTGTGAACTTGACACACTCACAAATACACGGTTGAGTCACATTATTATGACCACCAGCTAATATCCCGAATAATGGCAGTGTACATCACGGGCAGCAGCTAGACTGTAGTAAGTCAGTAAGATGCTGGCTGGTTGACATCTGGAGCCATGCAGACTGAAGTGCATCCGACAGCTGCTGAGGAGTGCGTGGTGGAGGATCCATATTGCGAACATGGCGATTGAGGTGTAGTGTGTAGTTGATGTCCGGGGAATTTGGAGTCGAGGTAACAGGATTCACTGTGCTGTTATTTTAGACACATGTTTGTTAGCCCCCTGGTTCCTTTAGACGGTGAGTTGCTCAACTGTTGCGTGGTTGGCCCTCGCACACCTTTGCAGCCGATGTTCACCTCTGACATTAATGGCACATGGTGCTCCGCAGTTTCCATGCCGTTATTGTTATTGTTTGATGGTTGATAATAGGACTTACAGCTACTAAATTATCCCTGTAAAGCAGGCCACCGGCCAAAAAATGCCATTCGGGACGTGAACGTGGAACTTCACACTTCGCAGCCAGCAAATCCTTTGATCTGTCAAGCGCGTAACCGCTACAAATCCAATCATGCTATTAAATAGCAACAAAGTCACCCGTGAGCTAGCCTGTAACACTCAAATGGAGCCCAAAGCTCAACGTGTGCTGGAGAGGACTCACAAGGGGCGTAAAGACCAATACGTAGCCCCGTAAATGCAAATAAAAACACATTACTGTACTATAAATAAAAGGCAAAGTGATGTTAGGTCTTAGAATTAATAGCACAACATTCTCAGACCCACAAATCGGTCCCAAAAAATACTTTATTTCATGACTGCTTTCCGTGTTATATCGATCCTGGCAATCAATGTGTTAATACATATAATGTAACTCGCATGTAATAGAATATCATATTTACGGCTTTATTAATATTGCATTATATCTGGAATGTGGGTCCGATCACAAACTGTAATTGTAGCCCGTAGGACTTTGAAATCTAACCTCACGTTTTTCAGTGACCTAACACTGACAATCTCTATTTCCATTGGCTCCGTCTAAACTACGGTCTACACTAATTGATTGTTTACACAACTGCAAATCCAACATTCTACGAACGAGCTACGATTTGCGCCTCAAGCCCGTAGCTTGCATCCCATTCTAATTTAATAGCACCGTAACTCAGCCAAATTTCAAGCCCGCAGTCACGTTGGAGTTACGGGCTTTGACTTCAATAAGGCTGTAGATCATTCCATGATCAATTTAACATTCATGAACATCTTTTCCATATGATTATTATGTCCGACCCAATCTTGGAGCTCGGTTTAAGTGTCCTTCCAAACAGATGATAAATTGCGGGAGAGACATAGACAATTAAAACAGAAAATATTATATACAAATAGGAATGAGAGAGGTGACAATGAAAGTACACACTAAACAAAACAGAAAGAGACAGTTACACAGTCACTGTTGATTGAGACATGCACATAAATTACAATAAATAAAGACATACAAAAAAGTCAAACATTAAAGTATACAGGCAGGTCAGAAAGAGAGAGACAACCACACACATAGACAAGGCAAAAAGAAAAGGTGTTCCTATCCTGTTTTGTGTTCGCCACTGTTCGCCGTAGCAGCGTGTCCCCTACTCTTGCAAGGCGCGCATGCTAAAAGAGCCATTTAGTGCTATGCAGGAGCTACTACACCCAGTAAGTGTTTAGGGGTAGAGGGGTAGGGTTAGAGTTAGAGGGTTAGGGTTAGAGGGTTAGGAGGTTAGGAAGTAAGGGTTAGGGGTGTACTACCTATTTTTCACCACTAGCGAGGCCGCGTTCATAGAGTCATCGGCGGCTCGCTTCCCCAAAGACGCACAAAAAACAGGATAGATCCGAAAAGGTTATCTTGGCCCAGATACTGGAGTGGGTGCCATTTGTCTGACCTCTCTGCTATGACCTGCCCAGCTTCATTGAAGTACACAAGCCCCTTCACCATGTCAAGGTAGTGATCCAGAAGGGGATAAATATACAAGTGGACCATAAATTTAAAAAAGCATGTAGGGTCACTAAAAAAGTGCGCAGGTCATAGCAGAGAGGTCAGATAAATTGAGGTCCACTGGAGAAGGAACCAGTATCTTTCCCAAGAAAACCATTTGGATAAACACATCCACAAACACAGACAGATGTACCAGGCGTGCTGCTGAGAGTCAGACACGACTGAAGGACTGAACAACAACAACATTTACAACACTTGCCTTGTTGCTCTAATGTATAATTTAACCAAATCAGTCAAGCAATTATTTTTTCTTTTGTCTGAGGCACCACATAATTTGTTAAGTCTCGCAAGAGCAGGAACTCCAACTCTTTTCATATCCACATGTATAGTGACATAGATTTTGCTGGCACTTTAAAATGAAACATAATTATAACAAGTGAATAAAATTAAAACATACTGTTCAGTTTCTAATCCTATTAAACCCATGTAGTCATATGTTTAGGGTTCCCTGGTGGTCCAGTGGTTCGGATTCAGTGATTTGGGTTAAATTCTAGTCAGGGAACCACGAGGTCACAACACCCTGAGGCCTAGCAGGGTTGGGCCTGGTCAGTACTGGGATGGGAGACCACCAAGAAATACCAGTAGCTGTATGCAGGAAACCCACTCCAGCATCTCTGCCATGAAAATTAACCGGATCAGCATGGCCATAAAGATGTGTCTGGTGTGATAGTCAAATGTAATGGTTGAGATTTTTTGCTTAGTAAAAAACATTTTGAGTGTTATCAAGGATAGTTATTTAAAAGACCATATATAATACAAATGCCCAGCTAAAGAAGAAGGTTTTGGAGTGTTCCCTCTGATCCTAACCTGCTAGGTCTGACCTAATAATCCTACAGTTTACCTTTCACCCAGAAGTCTGTATATGAACATAGGGCAGATGGGGACTGGTAATACACGGTACACACAAAGAAATGAACATCCTTGAAAAAGTTTATTTTAGGATCTGCTCGAAGCCTTGTAAGAAATCCTCTTCTGGTTGTGTCTCTGCATTATATCAGTGGAGACTAAGCTGCTGGGTCTGGTGGAATAATTAATGATACAGGTTTCTGAGACATGTCTGTAAACGAACAAAGCAAACCCAAATGTGAAATCAGAAATATGCACACATTTTTATATATTCGCATATGTATTTATGTTTAGTATCTAAGCTCGGTTATTGTTTGGTGGTTATTTTTGTGAGAAACATTTCAGCACAAATTCCTCATCACTCATTAGTTTTTCATTGCTGGCAAAAATGTGACCTGGGATTCCCAAAATGCGACAATTTACAAATCTGGATTTATATACTGCTTTTTTTCTTAATTCTGTTTATTGGTGGAGGTTTAAGAGAGCGAATTGTTGTATTCTACACAGCAATTAATACCAGAGAATTTAGACACACACAATAACATGTAAACATATATTTAACATTTTTAAAAGCTTTTAGCTGGTATTAGTGCAATTAAAAAAATAGATAATTTTAACTTACAATCTTATGCTCTTTCACACCATGAATAGCACTTACAATGAGGTAAATGGTCCTTTAAATTTGGGATATTTACATACACTATAGCTACATCTGCATCTTGACAAATGCGGATGTGGAGCAAGAAGCCACAGTCTGAACCAAACATGGGACAACAGAATGGTTCAAGATCGGAAAAGGAGTGGGACAAGGTTGTATATTGTCACCTTATTTATTCAACTTATATGCAGAATACATCATTCTTAAGGCCGGACTGGATGAATCCAAAGCCGCAATCAGTATTGCTGGAAAGAATATCAACAACCCCAGATACTTGGATGATACTACTCTGATGGCTGAAAGTGAGGAGGAACTAAAGGACTTATTGATGAGGGTAAAAGAAGAGAGTGCAAAAGTTGGCCTGCTGCTCAATGCTAAAAAGACGAAGATCATGGCAAACGTTAATCTTAGTTCCTGGCAAATAAATGGGGAAGAAGTGGAGGCAGTGACAGATTTTATTTTCCTGGGATCCAAGATCTCTACATACAGTGGCTGTAGCCATGAAATTAAAAGACGTTTGTTTCTGGGGGGAAAATCTATAGCAAGCTTGGACAAGTTAGTAAAAAGTAACAAAGGTCCGCATAGTTAGAACTATGGTATTCCAAGTAGTAACATACGGATGTGAGAGCTGGAGCATAAAGAAGGCTGAGCGCCAGAGAATTGACGCCTTCGAATTGTGGTGTTGGAGAAAACTACTTAGAGTCCCTTGGACTGCAAGAAGATCCAATAAATCAATACTTCAGGAAATCAAGACAAACTGTTCACTAGAAGATATGACCATGAGGCTGAAGCTAAAATATTTTGGCCATATTACAAGACAACAGCATTCCCTAGAGAAGACTCTGATGCTGAGAAAGATTAAAGGCACAAGAAGAAGGGGACAACGGAGATGGATAGATGAGGTCACTGAAGCAATGTTCATGAATTTGATGGAGCTCAGAGTGGCAGTGACGGAGAGATGCACCTTGCGTGCTGTGGTCCATAGAGTCACGGAGAGTCACGGAGACGTGTATCTGTAGCACACGAGAGTCGCACACGACTGAACGACTAAACAACAACAAATAACTACTGAGAATGTATCTGAAGATATTATCTATTTGAAAGATGTAATAGGGTTACAGTTCAGTTCAATCCTTTTCTTATAACAACTGGTAACTTGGAGTGAAGCCTATCAGCGTCTTTCTGTTTTGTGTATAGGTAACTGATTGTAAACTAGCATCCCTGGCATCTGATTTTATGTCACTCTCAATACTGGGATAATGCATTATCACATAGGGCAGACCCACATAGGACAGACACAGAACAAATAGCATAGGAGGGAGGGACACAGGAAAGAGGGGGAATATGATAGACCCACAGAACAGGCAGAAAAAGAGAGAGGGACACAGGAAAGAGGGGGAATATGATAGACCCACAGAACAGGCAGAAAAAGAGAGAGGGACACAGGAAAGAGGGGGAATATGATAGACCCACAGAACAGATAGCATAGGAGGGACACAGGAAAGAGGGGGGATATGATAGACCCACAGAACAGATAGCATAGGAGGGACACAGGAAAGAGGGGGGATATGATAGATCCACAGAACAGACAGAAAAAGAGAGAAGGACACAGGAAAGAGGGGGAATATGATAGATCCACAGAACAGACAGAAAAAGAGAGAAGGACACAGGAAAGAGGGGGAATATGATAGATCCACAGAACAGATAGCATAGGAGGGACACAGGAAAGAGGGGGAATATGATAGACCCACAGAACAGATAGCATAGGAGGGACACAGGAAAGAGGGGGGATATGATAGATCCACAGAACAGACAGAAAAAGAGAGAAGGACACAGGAAAGAGGGGGAATATGATAGATCCACAGAACAGGCAGAAAAAGAGAGAAGGACACAGGAAAGAGGGGGAATATGATAGATCCACAGAACATATAGCATAGGAGGGAGGGACACAGGAAAGAGGGGGAATATGATAGACCCACAGAACATATAGCATAGGAGGGAGGGACACAGGAAAGAGGGGGAATATGATAGATCCACAGAACAGACAGAAACCGAGAGAGGGACACAGGAAAGAGGGGGAATATGATAGACCCACAGAACATATAGCATAGGAGGGAGGGACACAGGAAAGAGGGGGAATATGATAGACCCACAGAACAGACAGAAAAAGAGAGAAGGACACAGGAAAGAGGGGGAATATGATAGACCCACAGAACATATAGCATAGGAGGGAGGGACACAGGAAAGAGGGGGAATATGATAGACCCACAGAACATATAGCATAGGAGGGAGGGACACAGGAAAGAGGGGGAATATGATAGACCCACAGAACATATAGCATAGGAGGGAGGGACACAGGAAAGAGGGGGAATATGATAGACCCACAGAACATATAGCATAGGAGGGAGGGACACAGGAAAGAGGGGGAATATGATAGACCCACAGAACAGACAGAAAAAGAGAGAAGGACACAGGAAAGAGGGGGAATATGATAGATCCACAGAACAGATAGCATAGGAGGGACACAGGAAAGAGGGGGAATATGATAGATCCACAGAACAGGCAGAAAACGAGAGAGGGACACAGGAAAGAGGGGGAATATGATAGATCCACAGAACAGACAGAAAAAGAGAGAGGGACACAGGAAAGAGGGGGAATATGATAGATCCACAGAACATATAGCATAGGAGGGAGGGACACAGGAAAGAGGGGGAATATGATAGATCCACAGAACAGACAGAAAAAGAGAGAAGGACACAGGAGAGAGGGGGAATATGATAGACCCACAGAACAGGCAGAAAAAGAGAGAAGGACACAGGAAAGAGGGGGAATATGATAGACCCACAGAACAGGCAGAAAAAGAGAGAAGGACACAGGAAAGAGGGGGAATATGATAGACCCACAGAACATATAGCATAGGAGGGAGGGACACAGGAAAGAGGGGGAATATGATAGACCCACAGAACAGATAGCATAGGAGGGAGGGACACAGGAAAGAGGGGGAATATGATAGATCCACAGAACATATAGCATAGGAGGGAGGGACACAGGAAAGAGGGGGAATATGATAGACCCACAGAACAGATAGCATAGGAGGGAGGGACACAGGAAAGAGGGGGGATATGATAGATCCACAGAACATATAGCATAGGAGGGAGGGACACAGGAACGAGGGGGAATATGATAGATCCACAGAACAGGCAGAAAAAGAGAGAGGGACACAGGAAAGAGGGGGAATATGATAGATCCACAGAACAGATAGCATAGCTGGGACACAGGAAAGAGGGGGAATATGATAGATCCACAGAACAGACAGAAAAAGAGAGAAGGACACAGGAAAGAGGGGGAATATGATAGACCCACAGAACAGATAGCATAGGAGGGAGGGACCCAGGAAAGAGGGGGAATATGATAGATCCACAGAACAGATAGCATAGCTGGGACACAGGAAAGAGGGGTAATATGATAGATCCACAGAACAGGCAGAAAAAGAGGGAGGGACACAGGAAAGAGGGAGAATATGATAGATCCACAGAACAGGCAGAAAACGAGAGAGGGACACAGGAAAGAGGGGGAATATGATAGATCCACAGAACAGACAGAAAAAGAGGGAGGGACACAGGAAAGAGGGGGAATATGATAGATCCACAGAACAGACAGAAAAAGAGAGAAGGACACAGGAAAGAGGGGGAATATGATAGACCCACAGAACAGACAGAAAAAGAGAGAGGGACACAGGAAAGAGGGGTAATATGATAGATCCACAGAACAGACAGAAAAAGAGAGAAGGACACAGGAAAGAGGGGGAATATGATAGATCCACAGAACAGACAGAAAAAGAGAGAGGGACACAGGAAAGAGGGGGAATATGATAGACCCACAGAACAGATAGCATAGGAGGGAGGGACCCAGGAAAGAGGGGGAATATGATAGACCCACAGAACAGACAGAAAAAGAGGGAGGGACACAGGAAAGAGGGGGAATATGATAGATCCACAGAACAGGCAGAAAAAGAGAGAGGGACACAGGAAAGAGGGGGAATATGATAGATCCACAGAACAGATAGCATAGCTGGGACACAGGAAAGAGGGGGGATATGATAGATCCACAGAACAGACAGAAAACGAGAGAGGGACACAGGAAAGAGGGGGAATATGATAGATCCACAGAACAGATAGCATAGGAGAGAGGGACACGGGAAAGAGGGGTAATATGATAGATCCACAGAACAGGCAGAAAAAGAGGGAGGGACACAGGAAAGAGGGGGAAAATGATAGATCCACAGAACAGATAGCATAGCTGGGACACAGGAAAGAGGGGGAATATGATAGACCCACAGAACAGATAGCATAGGAGGGACACAGGAAAGAGGGGGAATATGATAGATCCACAGAACAGACAGAAAACGAGAGAGGGACACAGGAAAGAGGGGGAATATGATAGATCCACAGAACAGGCAGAAAAAGAGGGAGGGACACAGGAAAGAGGGGGAATATGATAGATCCACAGAACAGGCAGAAAAAGAGAGAGGGACACAGGAAAGAGGGGTAATATGATAGATCCACAGAACAGGCAGAAAAAGAGAGAGGGACACAGGAAAGAGGGGGAATATGATAGATCCACAGAACAGACAGAAACCGAGAGAGGGACACAGGAAAGAGGGGGAATATGATAGATCCACATAACAGGCAGAAAAAGAGAGAGGGACACAGGAAAGAGGGGGAATATGATAGATCCACAGAACATATAGCATAGGAGGGAGGGACACAGGAAAGAGGGGGAATATGATAGATCCACAGAACAGATAGCATAGGAGAGAGGGACCCACAAAAGAGGGGGGATATGATAGATCCACAGAACAGGCAGAAAATGAGAGAGGGACACAGGAAAGAGGGGGAATATGATAGATCCACAGAACAGACAGAAAATGAGAGAGGGACACAGGAAAGAGGGGGAATATGATAGATCCACAGAACAGGCAGAAAAAGAGAGAGGGACACAGGAAAGAGGGGGAATATGATAGATCCACAGAACAGGCAGAAAAAGAGAGAAGAACACAGGAGAGAGGGGTAATATGATGGATCCACAGAATAGGCAGAAAAAGAGGGAGGGACACAGGAAAGAGGGGGAATATGATAGATCCACAGAACAGACAGAAAAAGAGGGAGGGACACAGGAAAGAGGGGGAATATGATAGATCCACAGAACAGGCAGAAAAAGAGAGAAGGACACAGGAGAGAGGGGTAATATGATAGATCCACAGAACAGGCAGAAAAAGAGGGAGGGACACAGGAAAGAGCTGGAATATGATAGATCCACAGAACATATAGCATTGGAGGGAGGGACACAGGAAAGAGGGGGAATATGATAGATCCACAGAACATATAGCATAGGAGGGAGGGACACAGGAAAGAGGGGGAATATGATAGATCCACAGAACAGGCAGAAAAAGAGAGAAGGACACAGGAGAGAGGGGTAATATGATAGATCCACAGAACAGACAGAAAACGAGAGAAGGACACAGGAAAGAGGGGGAATATGATAGATCCACATAACAGGCAGAAAACGAGAGAAGGACACAGGAAAGAGGGGGAATATGATAGATCCACAGAACAGACAGAAAATGAGAGAGGGACACAGGAAAGAGGGGGAATATGATAGATCCACAGAACAGACAGAAAATGAGAGAGGGACACAGGAAAGAGGGGGAATATGATAGATCCACAGAACAGGCAGAAAAAGAGAGAGGGACACAGGAAAGAGAGGGAATATGATAGATCCACAGAACAGGCAGAAAAAGAGAGAAGGACACAGGAGAGAGGGGTAATATGATAGATCCACAGAACAGGCAGAAAAAGAGGGAGGGACACAGGAAAGAGGGGGAATATGATAGATCCACAGAACAGACAGAAACCGAGAGAGGGACACAGGAAAAAGGGGGAATATGATAGATCCACAGAACATATAGCATAGGAGGGAGGGACACAGGAAAGAGGGGTAATATGATAGATCCACAGAACAGACAGAAAAAGAGAGAGGGACACAGGAAAGTGGGGGATACAGGACAGATACACAGGACAGGCAGGAAAACGAGAGGGACACAGGAAAGAGGGAGATACAGGACAGATACACAAGACAGGCAGGAAAACGAGAGGGACACAGGAAAGAGGGAGATACAGGACAGATACACAAGACAGGCAGGAAAACGAGAGGGACACAGGAAAGAGGGAGATACAGGACAGATACACAGGACAGGCAGGAAAACGAGAGGGACACAGGAAAGAGGGAGATACAGGACAGGTACACAGGACAGGCAGGAAAACGAGAGGGACACAGGAAAGAGGGAGATACAGGACAGATACACAAGACAGGCAGGAAAACGCGAGGGACACAGGAAAGTGGGGGATACAGGACAGATACACAGGACAGGCAGGAAAACGAGAGGGACACAGGAAAGAGGGGGATACAGGACAGATACACAGGACAGGAAGGAAAACGGGAGGGACACAGGAAAGAAGGAGATACAGGACAGATACACAAGACAGGCAGGAAAACGCGAGGGACACAGGAAAGAAGGAGATACAGGACAGATACACAGGACAGGCAGGAAAACGAGAGGGACACAGGAAAGAGGGGGATACAGGACAGATACACAGGACAGGAAGGAAAACGAGAGGGACACAGGAAAGAGGGAGATACAGGACAGATACACAGGACAGGCAGGAAAACGAGAGGGACACAGGAAAGAGGGAGATACAGGACAGATACACAGGATAGGAAGGGAAATGAGAGGGAAACAGGAAAGAGGGAGATACAGGACAGATACACAGGACAGGAAGGAAAACGAGAGGGACACAGGAAAGAGGGGGATACAGGACAGATACACAGGACAGGAAGGAAAACGAGAGGGACACAGGAAAGAGGGGGATACAGGACAGATACACAGGACAGGCAGGAAAACGAGAGGGACACAGGAAAGTGGGAGATACAGGACAGATACACAGGACAGGAAGGAAAACAAGAGGGAAACAGGAAACAGGGAGATACAGGACAGATATACAGGACAGGAAGGAAAACGAGAGGGACACAGGAAAGAGGGGGATACAGGACAGATACACAGGACAGGAAGGAAAACGAGAGGGACACAGGAAAGAGGGGGATACAGGACAGATACACAGGACAGGAAGGAAAACGAGAGGGACACAGGAAAGAGGGGGATACAGGACAGATACACAGGACAGGCAGAAAAACGAGAGGGACACAGGAAAGAGGGGGATACATGACAGATACACTGGACAGGAAGGAAAACGAGAGGGACACAGGAAAGAGGGAGATACAGGACAGATACACAGGACAGGCAGGAAAACGAGAGGGACACAGGAAAGAGGGAGATACAGAACAGATACACAGGACAGGCAGGAAAACGAGAGGGACACAGGAAAGAGGGAGATACAGGACAGATACACAGGACAGGCAGGAAAACGAGAGGGACACAGGAAAGAGGGAGATACAGGACAGATACACAGAACAGGCAGGAAAAAGAGAGGGACACAGGAAAGAGGGAGATACAGGACAGATACACAGAACAGGAAGGAAAACGAGAGGGACACAGGAAAGTGGGAGATACAGGACAGATACACAGGACAGGAAGGAAAACGAGAGGGACACAGGAAAGAGGGGGATACAGGACAGATACACAGAACAGGAAGGAAAACGAGAGGGACACAGGAAAGAGGGAGATACAGGACAGATACACTGGACAGGCAGGAAAACGAGAGGGACACAGGAAAGAGGGAGATACAGGACAGATACACAGGACAGGCAGGAAAACGAGAGGGACACAGGAAAGAGGGAGATACAGGACAGATACACAGGACAGGAAGGAAAACGAGAGGGACACAGGAAAGAGGGGGGATACAGGACAGATACACAGGACAGGAAGGAAAACGAGAGGGACACAGGAACGAGGGAGATACAGGACAGATACACAGGACAGGAAGGAAAACGAGAGGGACACAGGAAAGAGGGGGATACAGGACAGATACACAGGACAGGAAGGAAAACGAGAGGGACACAGGAAAGAGGGGGATACAGGACAGATACACAGGACAGGAAGGAAAACGAGAGGGACACAGGAAAGAGGGAGATACAGGACAGATACACAAGACAGGAAGGAAAACGAGAGGGACACAGGAAAGAGGGAGATACAGGACAGATACACAGGACAGGCAGGAAAACGAGAGGGACACAGGAAAGAGGGAGATACAGGACAGATACACAGGACAGGAAGGAAAACGAGAGGGACACAGGAAAGAGGGAGATACAGGACAGATACACAGGACAGGAAGGAAAACGAGAGGGACACAGGAAAGAGGGGGGATACAGGACAGATACACAGGACAGGAAGGAAAACGAGAGGGACACAGGAACGAGGGAGATACAGGACAGATACACAGGACAGGAAGGAAAACGAGAGGGACACAGGAAAGAGGGAGATACAGGACAGATACACTGGACAGGTAGGAAAACGAGAGGGACACAGGAAAGAGGGAGATACAGGACAGATACACAGGACAGGCAGGAAAACGAGAGGGACACAGGAAAGAGGGAGATACAGGACAGATACACAGGATAGGAAGGGAAATGAGAGGGAAACAGGAAAGAGGGAGATACAGGACAGATACACAGGACAGGAAGGAAAACGAGAGGGACACAGGAAAGAGGGGGATACAGGACAGATACACAGGACAGGAAGGAAAACGAGAGGGACACAGGAAAGAGGGGGATACAGGACAGATACACAGGACAGGAAGGAAAACGAGAGGGACACAGGAAAGAGGGAGATACAGGACAGATACACAAGACAGGAAGGAAAACGAGAGGGACACAGGAAAGAGGGAGATACAGGACAGATACACAGGACAGGCAGGAAAACGAGAGGGACACAGGAAAGAGGGAGATACAGGACAGATACACAGGACAGGAAGGAAAACGAGAGGGACACAGGAAAGAGGGAGATACAGGACAGATACACAGGACAGGCAGAAAAACGAGAGGGACACAGGAAAGAGGGAGATACAGGACAGATACACAGGACAGGCAGGAAAACGAGAGGGACACAGGAAAGAGGGAGATACAGGACCGACTCACAGAACAGGCAGGAAAACGAGAGGGACACAGGAAAGAGGGGGATACAGGACAGATACACAGGACAGGCAGAAAAACGAGAGGGACACAGGAAAGAGGGAGATACAGGACAGATACACAAGACAGGCAGGAAAACGCGAGGGACACAGGAAAGTGGGGGATACAGGACAGATACACAGGACAGGCAGGAAAACGAGAGGGACACAGGAAAGAGGGGGATACAGGACAGATACACAGGACAGGAAGGAAAACGGGAGGGACACAGGAAAGAAGGAGATACAGGACAGATACACTGGACAGGCAGGAAAACGAGAGGGACACAGGAAAGAAGGAGATACAGGACAGATACACAGGACAGGCAGGAAAACGAGAGGGACACAGGAAAGAGGGGGATACAGGACAGATACACAGGACAGGAAGGAAAACGAGAGGGACACAGGAAAGAGGGAGATACAGGACAGATACACTGGACAGGCAGGAAAACGAAAGGGACACAGGAAAGAGGGAGATACAGGACCGACTCACAGAACAGGCAGGAAAACGAGAGGGACACAGGAAAGAGGGGGATACAGGACAGATACACAGGACAGGCAGGAAAACGAGAGGGACACAGGAAAGTGGGAGATACAGGACAGATACACAGGACAGGAAGGAAAACAAGAGGGAAACAGGAAACAGGGAGATACAGGACAGATATACAGGACAGGAAGGAAAACGAGAGGGACACAGGAAAGAGGGGGATACAGGACAGATACACAGGACAGGAAGGAAAACGAGAGGGACACAGGAAAGAGGGGGATACAGGACAGATACACAGGACAGGAAGGAAAACGAGAGGGACACAGGAAAGAGGGGGATACAGGACAGATACACAGGACAGGCAGAAAAACGAGAGGGACACAGGAAAGAGGGGGATACATGACAGATACACTGGACAGGAAGGAAAACGAGAGGGACACAGGAAAGAGGGAGATACAGGACAGATACACAGGACAGGCAGGAAAACGAGAGGGACACAGGAAAGAGGGAGATACAGAACAGATACACAGGACAGGCAGGAAAACGAGAGGGACACAGGAAAGAGGGAGATACAGGACAGATACACAGGACAGGCAGGAAAACGAGAGGGACACAGGAAAGAGGGAGATACAGGACAGATACACAGAACAGGCAGGAAAAAGAGAGGGACACAGGAAAGAGGGAGATACAGGACAGATACACAGAACAGGAAGGAAAACGAGAGGGACACAGGAAAGTGGGAGATACAGGACAGATACACAGGACAGGAAGGAAAACGAGAGGGACACAGGAAAGAGGGGGATACAGGACAGATACACAGGACAGGCAGGAAAACGAGAGGGACACAGGAAAGAGGGAGATACAGGACAGATACACAGGACAGGCAGGAAAACGAGAGGGACACAGGAAAGAGGGAGATACAGGACAGATACACAGGACAGGAAGGAAAACGAGAGGGACACAGGAAAGAGGGGGGATACAGGACAGATACACAGGACAGGAAGGAAAACGAGAGGGACACAGGAACGAGGGAGATACAGGACAGATACACAGGACAGGCAGGAAAACGAGAGGGACACAGGAAAGAGGGGGATACAGGACAGATACACAGGACAGGAAGGAAAACGAGAGGGACACAGGAAAGAGGGGGATACAGGACAGATACACAGGACAGGAAGGAAAACGAGAGGGACACAGGAAAGAGGGAGATACAGGACAGATACACAGGACAGGCAGGAAAACGAGAGGGACACAGGAAAGAGGGGGATACAGGACAGGTACACAAGACAGGAAGGAAAACGAGAGGGACACAGGAAAGAGGGAGATACAGGACAGATACACAGGACAGGCAGGAAAACGAGAGGGACACAGGAAAGAGGGAGATACAGGACAGATACACAGGACAGGAAGGAAAACGAGAGGGACACAGGAAAGAGGGAGATACAGGACAGATACACAGGACAGGAAGGAAAACGAGAGGGACACAGGAAAGAGGGGGGATACAGGACAGATACACAGGACAGGAAGGAAAACGAGAGGGACACAGGAACGAGGGAGATACAGGACAGATACACAGGACAGGAAGGAAAACGAGAGGGACACAGGAAAGAGGGGGATACAGGACAGATACACAGAACAGGAAGGAAAACGAGAGGGACACAGGAAAGAGGGGGATACAGGACAGATACACAGGACAGGAAGGAAAACGAGAGGGGCACAGGAAAGAGGGAGATACAGGACAGATACACAAGACAGGAAGGAAAACGAGAGGGACACAGGAAAGAGGGAGATACAGGACAGATACACAGGACAGGCAGGAAAACGAGAGGGACACAGGAAAGAGGGAGATACAGGACAGATACACAGGACAGGAAGGAAAACGAGAGGGACACAGGAAAGAGGGAGATACAGGACAGATACACAGGACAGGCAGAAAAACGAGAGGGACACAGGAAAGAGGGAGATACAGGACAGATACACAGGACAGGCAGGAAAACGAGAGGGACACAGGAAAGAGGGAGATACAGGACCGACTCACAGAACAGGCAGGAAAACGAGAGGGACACAGGAAAGAGGGGGATACAGGACAGATACACAGGACAGGCAGAAAAACGAGAGGGACACAGGAAAGAGGGAGATACAGGACCGACTCACAGAACAGGCAGGAAAACGAGAGGGACACAGGAAAGAGGGGGGATACAGGACAGATACACAGGACAGGAAGGAAAATGAGAGGGACACAGGAAAGAGGGGGATACAGGACAGATAAACAGAACAGGAAGTAAAACGAGAGGGACACAGGAAAGAGGGAGATACAGGACCGACTCACAGAACAGGCAGGAAAACGAGAGGGACACAGGAAAGAGGGAGATACAGGACAGATACACAGAACAGGCAGGAAAACGAGAGGGACACAGGAAAGAGGGAGATACAGGACAGATACACAGGACAGGCAGGAAAACGAGAGGGACACAGGAAAGAGGGGGATACAGGACAGATACACAGGACAGGCAGGAAAACGAGAGGGACACAGGAAAGAGGGAGATACAGGACCGACTCACAGAACAGGCAGGAAAACGAGAGGGACACAGGAAAGAGGGAGATACAGGACAGATACACAGGACAGGAAGGAAAACGAGAGGGACACAGGAAAGAGGGAGATACAGGACAGATACACAGGACAGGAAGGAAAACGAGAGGGACACAGGAAAGAGTAGGGTACAGGACTGACACACAGAACAGGCAGGAAAATGAGAGGGACACAGGAAAGAGGGAGATACAGGACTGACACACAGAACAGGCAGGAAAACGAGAGGGACACAGGAAAGAGGGGGATACAGGACTGACACACAGAACAGGCAGGAAAACGAGAGGGACACAGGAAAGAAGGAGATACAGGACAGATACACAGGACAGGAAGGAAAACGAGAGGGACACAGGAAAGAGGGAGATACAGGACAGATACACAGGACAGGAAGGAAAACGAGAGGGACACAGGAAAGAGTAGGATACAGGACAGATACACAGGAGAGGCAGAAAAACGAGAGGGATACAGGAAAGAGGGAGATACAGGACCGACTCACAGAACAGGCAGGAAAATGAGAGGGACACAGACAAGAGGGAGATACAGGACAGGCAGGAAAACGCGAGGGACACAGGAAAGTGGGGGATACAGGACAGATACACAGAACAGGCAGGAAAACGAGAGGGACACAGGAAAGAGGGAGATACAGGACCGACTCACAGAACAGGCAGGAAAATGAGAGGGACACAGACAAGAGGGAGATACAGGACAGATACACAGGACAGGCAGAAAAACGAGAGGGACACAGGAAAGAGGGACATACAGGACAGGTACATTGGACAGGCAGGAAAACGAGAGGGACACAGGAAAGAGTAGGATACAAGACAGACACACAGAACAGGCAGAAAAAGAGAGAGGGACACAGGAAAAGGGGAGGTACAGGACAGACACAGAACAGGTAGAAAAGAAAGGGAGGGACACAGGAAAGAGTAGGATACAGGTTGGACGCACAGCACAGACAGACAAAAGAGAGAGACACACAAAAAGAGGGAGATACAGGAGAGACACACAGAACAGGCAGAAAAAAGAGAGGGGCATAAGAAAGAGGAAGATACAGGTTGGACGCTCAGCACAGACAGACAAAAGAGAGAGAAGGATACAGGAAAGAGGGAGATACAGGACTAACACACAGAACAGGCAGGAAAAAAGAGAGGGACACAGAAAGGAGGAGTATGCAGGACAGACACAGAACAGGCAGGAAAAAAAGAGAGAAGGACACAGGACAGAGGTAGAAACAGGACAGACACGGAACAGGTAGAAAAGAGAGGGAGAGACACAGAAATAGGGGGTACAGGACAGACACATACGTAGAACAGGCAGAAAAAAGAGAGGGACACGGGGAAAAGGGTGATTTTAGAAATTAGAAATTATTCTGGGTTGGAGGACTCCTTGGACTAAGAGACACACACAAAATCATAGTACTTTCTGTTAAACACAGTAAAACCAGGTCTGAAGACTATCGTAATTGAGTATATCATAACTATGTTAATTGTCTATTATATTTATGTAGACACATAAACTGCATACAGTAACTAAAAACACTTATATGTATCTACAGTCAGGTCCATAAATATTGGGACATCGATATAATTCTAATCTTTTTGGCTCTATACACCACCACAATGGATTTGAAATTAAACAAACAAGATGTGCTTTAAATGCAGACTTTCAGCTTTAAATTGAGGGTATTTACATCCAAATCAGGTGAACGGTGTAGGAATTACAACAGTTTGTATATGTGCCTCCCACTTTTTAAGGGACCAAAAGTAATGGGACAGATTAACAGTCATAAAACAAACTTTCACTTTTTAATACTTGGTTGCAAATCCTTTGCAGTCAATTACAGCCTGAAGTCTGGAACGCATAGACATCACCAGACGCTGGGTTTCATCCCTGGTGATGCTCTGCCAGACCTCTATTGCAACTGTCTTCAGTTCCTGCTTGTTCTTGGGGCATTTTCCCGCCAGAACAGTGGGGTTGAGTGCTGTGCCAGGCAGAGAACTTTTTCCACCTCCGATCTAGCTCATAAGGCGCGCCGACAGAAGAGGCCTTGAGCTATGAGAGGCACGCCCGAGGGCCGGTGGGGCCAAGTGCCTGCACCGAACATAGCAATGGTTTCGCTGTCAACTCAGAGCCGTTCAAGTTGCGCCACGTCGGAGGTGGAAATAGTTATTTGCCCGCAGCACACCTGTCACAGCACTAAACCCCACTGTTCAAAATAGACTAGATCCTATATAAATACAGTTTTAGATTCAGAAATATAGAGGAAGTATATATACTGTATATATACACACAGTTAAACCCCGATTAAAACTAGAGATGGGTGCCTTTAGAGCTCAAACACCCTCAAAACGTCTGTGAGCCTCCACCATGCTTCACAGTAGGGATGGTATTCTTTTCACTATAGGCCTTGTTGACCCCGTTCCAAACATAGCGGTTATGGTTGTAACAATAAAGCTCTATTTTGGTCTCGTCACTCCAAATTACAGTGTGCCAGAAGCTGTGAGGCGTGTCTAGGTGTTGTCGGGCATATTGTAACTGGGCTTTTTTGTGGCATTGGTGCAGTAAAGGCTTCTTTCTGGCATCTTGACCATGCAGCTAATTTTTGTTCAAGTATCGTCGTATTGTGCTCCTTGAAACAACCACACCATCTTTTTCCAGAGCAGCATGTATTTCTCCTGAGGTTACCTGTGGGTTTTTTCTTTGTATTTCGAACAATTCTTCTGGCAGTCAGGCCCGGATCTATCTTATTGGAGCCCCTAGGCAGTAAAGTGGGCCCCTGTGAGTGCGTGCGCAAAGTGTCCACGCACCCATTTTTCCTTTTTCTGTGCGTTTATATCGCTATCTTGCTGTGTGGGAAAATTGCAGACATTTCTGCCATTTTTACAGCATTGCTACTCATACAAACGCCAAGCTAATACTTGCTCACATTCTCTCCCTCTCTCTCCTCCTCCCTTCTCTCTCCTTCTTTCTCTCTCTCTCTCCTCTCTTTCTCTTCTCTCTACCCCCTGTCTTTCTCTGTCCCTCTCTCTCTCTCTCTCTTCCTCCACCCATTATTTCTCTCCTTTCTCTGTCTCCCTGTCTTCCTTTCCCAATCTCTCTCTCCCCTCTCTCTCTCCCTCCCTTCTCTTTCTCTCACTCTCTCTCCCTTACCTCTCCCTGTCTCCCTCTCTCTCTCTCTCTTTTTTCTCTCTCCCTCTCTCTATATCTCCCCCTCTGTCTCTCTCTTTCCCCCTCTCTCCTACTCTCCTCCCACTCCCTCAACATATTTCTCTCCCTACCTCTTCCTCTTTCTTTCTCTCCTTCTCTCTCCCTATTTCTATGTCTCCCACAATCCCCTCCCTCTTTCTGTCCCATCTCTCCCTCCCCCACTCTCTCTTTCTCTCCCCTTCTTTTCCACTTTCTCTGTCCTCCTCTCTCTGTCTCTCTCTCCCCCTGTCTCTTTCTCACCCCCTCTCTCCTCTCTCCCTCTTTCTTTTCTCCCTCTCTCTTCCTCCTCTCTGTCACACTTTCCTCTTCCTCTCTCTCCCCTTCTCTACCTCCCTTTTACACCCTCTCTCTTACTCACCCTCTCGCCTCTTCTCTCTCCATCACTATCTCTCTCCCCCTCTGTCTCTCTCTTTCCCCCCTCTCTCCCACTCTCTTCCCTCTCCCTCACAATATTTCTCTATCTCCCTCTTCCCCTCTCTTTCTCTCTCTTCCTATTTCTATCTCTCCCTCTTTCCTTCTCACTCTCTTTCCCTCTCTCCTCTCCCTCTTTCTCTCCATCTCTCTCATTTCTCCCTCCCACTCTCTCTCTGTCCCTCTTCCCCTCCCTTACTCTTTGTCTGTCTGTCTCCCTCTCTCTCTATCTCTCTCTCTCCCTCCCACCCTCTCTTTCTCTTCCTCTTTCTCATATTCTCTTTCTCCCCTCTCTCCTCTCTCCCTCTTTCTCCCCCTCTCTCTTCCTTTCTCCTCTCTCTCCCTCTTTCTATCTCTTCTTTCCCCCTCCTCTACCCCCTCCCTCTTCCTCTCTTCTTCCCTCCTCTCTCTACCTCTTTCTCTCACTTTACCCCCCTCATTCTCTATCCCCCTCATTCTCTATCCCCCTCCCTCTTACTTTCTCTCCCCCTTCTCTATTATTCCCTCCTCTTTCTCGCCCTCTCTCTCTATCCTCCTCACTCTTCCTCTCTCCCCACTCTCTCTCTATCCCTCCCCCCCCCCTCTCTTTCCCTATTTCTCTCTCTCTCCCCTTCATTTTCCCTTTCCCTACAGGTGTGGGAAACTAACCTTTAATTGCCATTTTAACCTTTGTGTGTCACCTTGTGTGTCTGTAACAAGGCCAAACTTTCAAGGGTATGTAAACTTTTGATCAGGCCCATTTTGGTGATTTCTGTTATCATTATTATTTAAAAAGGAGCCAAACAACTATGTCATAATAAATGGCTTCTGATTCTTTCAATAAAATACATTTTTTTTCATGATCAGTCAGTTTTCAAAATAAATGCAAGCATTTCACAATTTCTGCCAGGGAATGCAAACTTTTGAGCACAAGTGTATATATGTATATGTATATGTATATATATATATATATATATATATATATATATATATATATATATATATATACAGGGAGTGCAGAATTATTAGGCAAGTTGTATTTTTGAGGATTAATTTTATTATTGAACAACAACCATGTTCTCAATGAACCCAAAAAAACTCATTAATATCAAAGCTGAATATTTTTGGAAGTAGTTTTTAGTTTGTTTTTAGTTTTAGCTATTTTAGGGGGATATCTGTGTGTGCAGGTGACTATTACTGTGCATAATTATTAGGCAACTTAACAAAAAACAAATATATACCCATTTCAATTATTTATTTTTACTAGTGAAACCAATATAACATCTCAACATTCACAAATATACATTTCTGACATTCAAAAACAAAACAAAAACAAATCAGTGACCAATATAGCCACCTTTCTTTGCAAGGACACTCAAAAGCCTGCCATCCATGGATTCTGTCAGTGTTTTGATCTGTTCACCATCAACATTGCGTGCAGCAGCAACCACAGCCTCCCAGACACTGTTCAGAGAGGTGTACTGTTTTCCCTCCTTGTAAATCTCACATTTGATGATGGACCACAGGTTCTCAATGGGGTTCAGATCAGGTGAACAAGGAGGCCATGTCATTAGATTTTCTTCTTTTATACCCTTTCTTGCCAGCCACGCTGTGGAGTACTTGGACGCGTGTGATGGAGCATTGTCCTGCATGAAAATCATGTTTTTCTTGAAGGATGCAGACTTCTTCCTGTACCACTGCTTGAAGAAGGTGTCTTCCAGGAACTGGCAGTAGGACTGAGCTTGACTCCATCCTCAACCCGAAAAGGCCCCGCAAGCTCATCTTTGATGATACCAGCCCAAACCAGTACTCCACCTCTACCTTGCTGGCGTCTGAGTCGGACTGGAGCTCTCTGCCCTTTACCAATCCACCCACGGGCCCATCCATCTGGCCCATCAAGACTCACTCTCATTTCATCAGTCCATAAAACCTTAGAAAAATCAGTCTTGAGATATTTCTTGGCCCAGTCTTGACGTTTCAGCTTGTGTGTCTTGTTCAGTGGTGGTCGTCTTTCAGCCTTTCTTACCTTGGCCATGTCTCTGAGTATTGCACACCTTGTGCTTTTGGGCACTCCAGTGATGTTGCAGCTCTGAAATATGGCCAAACTGGTGGCAAGTGGCATCGTGGCAGCTGCACGCTTGACTTTTCTCAGTTCATGGGCAGTTATTTTACGACTTGGTTTTTCCACACGCTTCTTGCGACCCTGTTGACTATTTTGAATGAAACTCTTGATTGTTCGATGATCACGCTTCAGAAGCTTTGCAATTTTAAGAGTGCTGCATCCCTCTGCAAGATATCTCACTATTTTTGACTTTTCTGAGCCTGTCAAGTCCTTCTTTTGACCCATTTTGCCAAAGGAAAGGAAGTTGCCTAATAATTATGCACACCTGATATAGGGTGTTGATGTCATTAGACCACACCCCTTCTCATTACAGAGATGCACATCACCTAATATGCTTAATTGGTAGTAGGCTTTCGAGCCTATACAGCTTGGAGTAAGACAACATGCATAAAGAGGATGATGTGGTCAAAATACTCATTTGCCTAATAATTCTGCACTCCCTGTATATATATATATATATATATATATATATATATATATATAAATAATATGTATAGGGGTTGAAGTGTCCCACCTTCTAATACGTATATCTTTATCTCTGAGCCCTCTCTCTCTCTGCACCCTCTCCCTCTCTCTGTGCTCTCTCTCTCTGGGCCCTCTCTCTCTCTCTGCGCCCTCTCCCTCTCTCTGTGCTCTCTCTCTCTGCACCCTCTCTCTTTCCTTCTCACTCTCTCCCTCCCTCCTTATATCTCTCCCTCTCTTCTTCTTCTCTCTATCCCTCTCATTCTCTCTCCCTCTCCTTCTCTCTCTTTCCCTTCTCTCTCCCTCCCTCCTCTCTCTCTCCCCCTTCTGCGGCCATTGCGAGCCTTGCAAGGAGTGGCTTTTCTCTCCCTCTCTCTCTCCTTCTCTCTCCTTCCCTTCTCTCTCCCTCCCTCCTCTCTCTCTCCCTCTCCCCCTTCGGCAGCCATTGCGAGCCTTGCGAGGAGTGGCTTTTCTCTCCCTCTCTCTCCCTCTCCTTCTCTCTCTCTCCATCTTCTTTTCACCCCCCCTCGCCTTCTCACTCTCTCTCCCTCTCCTTCTCACTTTCTCTCTCTCCTTTCCTCCTTCTCTCTCCCTCTCTCCTCCTTCCTTCTCTCTCCTTTCATCCTTCTCTCTCCTTCCATCCTTCTACATCCCTCCCTCTCCTTCCCTTTCTCCCTCCCTCCTCTCCCTTCCTTTCTCCCTCCCTCCTCTCCCTTCCTTTCTCCCTCCCTCCTCTCCCTTCCTTTCTCCCTAACTCCTCTCACTTCCTTTCTCCCTAACTCCTCTCCCTCCCCCTTCGATCCTCGCAATGCGCAGCTTACATTTGAAACTCGCAATTTGCGAGCGTTACACACAAACTCACAGTACGACAACTATATTTGTGATATATCTAAAACAAATTGAGAGACATACACCTGAGAATTGGCAGACTTCCCTGTGGGTTGGTGCCCACTCACAGTGCTATCTCTAGTTTTAGCAGCTTGTGCCATTAAAGAGGAAACATTACGTGAAACATGCCAAACTGCGCTTGTCCCAGAACTCAAATGCCAGGCAAGCATCCTCTGCATAGAAAAGACAGCAACACCCAGATGTATGTTTAATATATATTATATTTTATAAAATATACCACTATGAACACTACCTATAATCTAACAAATAGGCATTTTTTTGCTTTATTTAACATTTGTGTACTATGCTGTAGGCAACACTACCACATAACAATTTTGCACTTTCCATTAATGCTAATGAGATCACTGGCAATAGTAGATGCCACATTTCCATTTTGAATAGAGAAATTGAAATTGAAATTGGAGTTTCCTCTCACCTGAGGAAACTGATCAACAGAAAACAAAATGGCAGGTTTCACAGCAGCAGAACTGCATATAAATAAAAAATAAAAAACACTGGCTGTATTATTTTATTTTGTTTAATTCTAAAATGATTAAGTCTATTTTACGTGTAGTAGTTTTTAAAATAGTTTAGTTTAAATATAGGACTAATCTGTGCTTTCACAGCTGCAGCCTCTGCCCATCTAAAATGACTACTAACTTTTCTGGATCTATTAAAAGCTACAAGTGTTTATGTTTTGAGTGGGCCTCCCACACCTATTTGTATGGCGTAGTTCACTCAGTGAGAGACCTGACAGCTGAAATTAACATGACACTGCTGTGCGCTATGTATCTGACTGCACATATTCACAGATTTGTGTGGTAGGGGCATCATAACACCTACATGCGTGTGTGTGTTATTGCTCAGTCATGTCCGACTCTTTGTGACCTCATGGACCATAATGCACCATGCTTATCCACTTGGTATTCATGGCAGAGATACTGGAGTGGGTTGCCAGTTCCAGGTACTGACCAGCCCCAACCCTGCATGGCTTCAGGGTGGTGTGACCTCTTGGTTCCCTGAATAGAATCAAACCCAGGTCACAAAAGTGAAAGCACCAAATCCTAACCACTGGACCACCACACCTATATGCCCCCCTAATATATATTTTTTACTTTCTTAACTCTATCATTCCTTTTTTTTACACTAGGGGACATGTATCCACCCTAAATTTACAAATACTTTGAGAGGTCTTTTTAACTATATTTGTGCAATTTTTCCCTGATTACAAGTTTGCATGTAAGTGCTCTAGCAAAAGTTCAAACTTTCTTTAAATTTTGCATGCAAGTCTTTTTCTACTTTATAAATATCTTTTGTTGTTTAGTCATTCAGTTGTGTCCGATTCTTCATGACCTTATGGACCACAGCACGCCAGGCACATCTGTCACCCACTGCCCCAATTTATGTTTATTTCTTCAGTGACCTCATCTATCCATCTCCGGCTCTGCTGCCCCTTCTTCTTGTGCCTTCAATCTTTCCCAGCATCAGTGTCTTCTCATGATATGGCCAAAATACGTGAGCTTCAGCCTCATGATCATACCTTCCAGTGAACAGTTTGACTTGATTTGCTGTACCATTGATTGATTAAATCTTCTTGCAGTCCAATGGAGTCTTAGCAGTTTTCTCCAACACCCCAATTCAAAGGCATACATTATACAGCACTCAGCCTTCTTTATGGTCCAGCTCTCACATATATCTATTCTAGACCAATATGGACATTTTATCATACCCACCTGGCGTGCAAGCATTACAACTTTAACATTTTACTGGGGAGTCACGATTTTCTGCACTAGTGCCTTATGCCATAATTCCTTGCTATTTACATTTTTCTTCTTTAATTGCTCAGTCTGTTCTTCTCCACGAGATTCTCCCTCTCTCATTATGCGGTTATATATTGTCAGCCTTATTAAATTGCCATACGGACAATTGAAGCACACAGCATATTTTTTTTACAGAAGTTTTTAGTTAGTGAAGATCTTGCTTTTGGATAGAAGCTCACTAACTAAAAACTTCTGTAAAAAAAATATGCTGTGTGCTTATATAGAGCCCTATTTAATTGGCCGGATCACAATTTGATAAGGCTGTGTATGTCCAAGTGCTGTCTCCAACTGATAGTCTTTCAGGATTCTCCTCATTTCTTATTCCTGGGTATGAGCCTTCAGACCTGCATGCTTTCCCCCATTCTTTTTATATCTTCAGAAGATTAAAACAATAAATGACCAACTAATTGTCATGGTCATCAGTAAATTATTTATGATAGCAGCATATTGAACATTTATCAAATGTTATTATTAAACAATTTATTTATTTTTTCACTTTCCTTTTGAATGCAATTATGTTCAAATATTTTTATGTGTATCCTTTCAAAAATATGTATTCTGGACTTAAGACCCTGAGAAGAGTTTTAGGAATATAAAATACAATCCTTTTTCTAGATCTTAAAAATAATATATATTTGAAGATGAATATTGCTTTTTAAGTCTTTGAGTTAAAATCTATATCTTTTTTACAAGCTGCCTTTCAGAATTGACACAACAGCAAATAAAACAAATATATTTAAAACATTTGACTTTTAGGACTGCTATAATTAAAATTGTATTTGGCTTTCCATTATCTGAAAAGCATTAGGAAATAGGGATAGAGCCATTGTTTAATAGATAGTGAGGGACACAGTTCTGTCTCGTTGACAGATCACATGTTTTTTTTCTTGCCGTCACATGTAAAACAATTTTAGATAATTGAAATTGTGCCTTGTAGATAGAGGCTAACTCGGGGGTGGCTGAGAATTCAAAAAAGACAAAAGGCAGCCACACTTTCATGTTGCTTGTATTTTAAGTCGGAGTTAATTTGGATCTTATTTTTTTTTTAGAACATAATTAAAACAATGTTATTTCTCTATGCAATATGCTAATTAATTCTATTGTAGAAGCAACAAACAGATTATCTGGAAACTTTTTTTTTTGGTCTAAATTCCTCCTAAGCGCTTGATTTTTAGTTGTGGCACAAACAGAAAGGCAAGTTTATTATGGTGTATTTTTTAACAGAAATATTGGCCTAAATTCATTAAACATCGAGTGGGCTGTGAAGTCATTTTCTGAGGCCCTAATGGCAACAGAAAGTTGCCATGGCATCTGTCATGCCCAGGGCCTGACTGGACTGTTTTGGACCATGGCCTGGGCCTTAGCTGCCAATAAGTTAGCCTGTTTTATTGTTATAGTTATGTATGTTGTATTACTTTTGGTTACAATGACATATAAATTGTATGTATTGTGATTGTATTACAGTGTGGTTGTCTGGTGATGACTCATCTACCCCCCCCCCCCCTAAATATAATAACCAGGTTATTATATTATGAGGTTAAAGACCTGAGCTCATCAGATGTACAGGGTTTCCCAGTAAATAGGGACAGCCTATTATGTTACAGTGTCGTTATTTAGTGATAACTCACTCAGCCCCACCTAAATATAATCACCAGGATAAGATTAAGGCCTGAGCTCATCAGATGTACAGGGTTTCCCAGTAAGCAGGGGCAGCCTGTTGTAAATTAGTCCCTCTTCTATGTACCTAAGGATGGGGCGTACTGTGATTGGCTACCCTGCGTGCCAGAGAATTGTATAAAATGTGACAGATAATAAAGGTATGACTTGTGTCTGGATTTACATAAAACAAGGTGTAAGTGTCATTCTGTGCATTAATCCTAACTCTAAGGGATTATATGGTGTTCCTGATATCCTTGAAGTAAGCTCCTGGGCGTGGTACTGGTGTTTGGTCCATCTTCTGCTATCAGAGGTGTAAAAGGACTGCACAATTCTGCTTGATAGGTTTGAACCAGGTTCTTACCAAGTCCAATTGAACTAGCAGATCATGACACCATCCTTCAGTGAACCGATTTGTAGTCCTGTGATGATCAGGAAATTTTGAATATTGCATGATGTGTTTGCTTTCCCTGGGTTGCAGAGCTAGATGTTTAGGCGCCACTTGGCCGGTATCCACCGTGGATCACTGCAGCTATCTTTACTATATTCAATGAGAATGTGGGAATTGTTATATTATTACTATGATTTAAAATTAGGCAAGCAAAACAACAAAGCTGCAGGATCCTCAGGTACAAGGGTGGAAATGCTGTGTGTGCACCGGGTCCCTTGTCTAGGGAGGCCCAGAGCTTTCAAGATTTATTTATTATTTATATATATTCCAATCTCATATGATGAGAGTACCATCTTTTCTTGGTGCTATAGCCATGAGGTGTTGACTATCCTTGCAGAATTGGACAACTTCAGCCTCTTCAGCATCCATGGTTGGAGCATAGACTTGGATCACTGTAATATTAAATGATTTGCCTAGAATTTGAATTCAAATCAGACACTTCTTTTGCCCGCCTTTAATTGATTATGATGGCTACTCCATTGCTTCTGCAGGATTCTTGAGTACAGTAAAAGAACCATTGCTTGTCTGATATGAAATGTCCCATTCCAGTCGATTTAAGATCTCTAATTCCCAAGATATCAATGATTAATCTTGTCATCTCATGTTTGACCACATCCAGTTTGAATTGGTTCATGTTCCAGGTTCCTGTGCTAAATTGTTTTTTGCAGCAGTGAACTTTGGCCCAAACACTTTAATAGATCTGCAGCAACTTGTACTCGCCCTTTGCTCTTCCTCAATAATGTGGTAGGCACCTTCTGACCTGAGGGACTCATCTTGTTCTCATCTCATTCCTCTGGTTGTGCTTATCTGTAAGTGTATCATAACAAAGTTTCGTAAGTGGGTTGCCAGTTACTTCTCCAATGGACCACAATTTGTCTGACCTCTCTGCTATGACATGTCCAGCTTGGGTGACCTACATGGTATAGCTCACAGTACAGAAACTCTTTCACTATGACAAGGTAGCCATCCAGAAGGGATATATATTTAATGCTTTTCTATTATGTACTGCAAAACTTGCAGCATTGTTGTGTCTTGACATTGACCTCTTAATAACCCAATAATCCTTATTATTGACAATTATGAACTTTAGAAAACAAATTAAACCTGAGACACATGTATCTAGCAAATCATGACAAACATAGGTTCTTAAGGATCCAAAGTATCTTGAAATGGTGAAGTAGCTGCTGTCCCAAATCTCTTTTAACTCATCTTTGATTTTATATTCCCGATCGCTCTGCTGATAATCCAAGGGCATTTAACATTTTTATAGGGATTCCAGCTTGTCCCAGTCAAAAATGTTATACAAATGTTGTTAAATATATAAACTTCTATGGATGGAAATTAAAGGACCACTGTAGTGTAGTTACAAGTAAATCTCCTATGTGTGCTCGGTATAGATTATTAAGAACAGTATGCAGTATAAATAAATAACAGTTAACATTGTTTTTTAGCTTTTAAGTTCTCAGTTTTTCCCTGAAGCAGAACTGTGTATATCCTCCTATCTGTGTTTATTCAGGGCATGGCCAGCTCTGCCTGTGTGATGGACCATCAGGAATCTTGGAAGCAGACTGAGCTCATGTTTTTGGTTCTGCCCCATGATATCATTAGTTCCGCCCATGGTGCCTACACAGAGGTAACAGCTCTATTGTAATATTCCTGCAGCTGTCTCACGAGCCCCACCCAGTGACAGTGCATGAGCCATCATAGCCTGCCCCCTATAGTGAGCATGCTTAGTATGAAGCAGAACCTAGACTGGTCAGACTTTATTTGCAATACAGTACACAGAAAGAGCTGGCAGACAGAATTAGGAGGTAAAACATACAGTTTAAAATGTTAGAAAAAAAAATATTAACTTTTATTTATTTTACACTGCATAATGAATTTAATATTCTATACCCAGCAAACCAACATATGAGCCTTACTGGTAAATGCAGTACAGTGGTCATTTAACCCAGTTGTCAAAGTAGTACAGTAATATTCTGTTGCTTTTTTCATACTTCTCAAACTGAAGGTTTTAATAAAATTATATCTGAAACATTGGTAATAAGGGATTTCAACCTCACCTTGTACATCCTTTAAGAATGATGAAAAATATATAGAGAGATGCATTCATATATCAGAAGGTTACACAAGAAATATTGAGTTTGTTTTCAGAATTCAATAACAAATGGCTTTAGTAATAATAATAATAAAAAAAAAAAAAAAAATATATATATATATATATATATATATATATACTGTAAGTTAATTGTCAGTTTCTTGGAAATCTAGTGTATTCTCTGTAGAACAGCCAGAATGCTTTATAAAGTGGAATAAAATATGATTAGAAGGACATAGAAGGCATGCATGTAAAAGCACAACAACTAAGGATATCAAAAATGTTTTTGACATAGAAAATTGTTAAATAAAAGACATACAGCCCCATTAAATTTGGGCTACGTGTTACAACATAGCTTGAAACATAGCTATTCAATTCGATCTGCGGATTTCCTGCGAAAAAAGCATATGGGTAGAGCAACGTAGAACTTTGCAGCCGTAAATCCTTTGATCTGCCCGTAAGCGCTACGTTTCCAATTTAGCTATTAAATTGCAACAAAGTAACTCGCGAGCAAGCACGTAACACGCAAATGTAGCCCAAAGCCAAAAGAGTGCTGGAGAGGACTCACAAGGGCGGTAAAGTCCAATACGTAACACATGAAACGCAAAAAAAAAACACACTACTGTACTAACGTTAAAAGGGAAAGTGATGTTAGGTCTTAGAATTAATAGCACAACATTCTCAAGCCTGCAAATCGGCCCCCAAAAATACTTGATTTCATGTATAATTATTGTGTTATATCGATCTCGACAATCAATGTGTTAATACATAACTCGCATGTGATAGAATATCCTATTTACGGCCTTATTAATATTGCATTATAACTGGAATGTGCGTTCGTTCGTAACTCGTAATTGAGCCCTGTAAGACTTTGAAATGCAACCTCCCCTTTTTCCATTGGCTCCATCTAAACCCGTAACTACGGGTTTGACTAATTGATCACGTTCAAGCCCCCAAATCAGACAGCCAATGAATGCTTTGCGGGTTTGTGTCTCTAGCTCGTAGCTCGCAGCCTGTTCTAATTTAATAGCAGCGTAACTCAGCCAAATTTCAGCCGTTGCAGGTCTCACGTTGGAGTTACTGGCTTCGAATTTAATGTGGCTGTAAGCCTACTTCAAAGTTGCAGAAATTACACAAATTGAGGACTGGTATAGTGTTCGTTATGGATTCCCTGGTGGTCCAGTGGTTAGGATTCAGTGCATTCGATTTGGGCTTGATTCCAGTCAGGGAACCAAGTAGTCACACCACCCTGAATCCATGCAGGTTTAGTCCTGGAGACCACCTAAGAATATCAGGAACTGTATGCTGTGGCCCACTGGAGAAGGAACTGGCAACCCACTACAGTATCTCTGCCATGAATATCAAGAGGATCAGTATGGTGTGTTGGGGTCCATTACACCATGAGGTGTCGGATATGACTGTACAACGCAAACCACACACACATAATACCTGTTAGTTGGATGTACCATACATGACTGATACAGCTCATTCACTGTGAGGGACAGGCCCCCAAGATAAATATCACATATATAGTTGTGAGCATGCGAGTTGTTGTTAACGCTTGCGGGCTCGCGTAGCGAGCCGCAGGCCTCGCAGAGCGAGGGCGGCGGATCGCGCAGCCTGCCGCAGCCCTCGCAAAGCGAGGGCAGTGGGCGACGGTCTCAGTTGCTGGCATGGAGCGACGAAGGCGCTCAATGCCAGCAACTGCGACCCTCGCAAACTTAACGTCGCAACGCAAACGACACACCAATTACGACACTTGCTAAATTTTACGAGCAACGCAAACAACATACGACACACGTTAACACACATTACGGCCTCGCAACACTCGGACGCAACTCTCGAACATTACAAAATACATACACACAGCACATACATAAAAAACTTACCTACAGCAAGAGGGAGCATCTAGGAACTCAAAAATGCAACTTACACCTTCAGTTCACTCAAAATAAAAGAGTTTAGACACTAAAAAAATTGCTAAGCAACAGAAAAAATGGCCGCCGAACAAAACGAAAACGAGGCTACACACGCAAACACCATACGAGACACGTTACCAGACATTACGACCTCGCAAACATCGGACGCAACACGCCGACATACAAACATTTAAAACACAATAAATACACACAACACACACATAAAAAGCTTACCTACAGCAAGAGGAAACATCCAGCACCTCAAAAAAACAAGTTACACCTTCATTTAAATAAAAATAAAACACTTTAGACACTAATAAAATCGCTAAGCGAGAGAAAAAATGGCCGACGAACAAAGCGAAAACGAGGCTACAGCACTTTCAACACGTAAAACACCACTACACACTCGCAAAACACCACACGAAACTCGAATACACCACGAAGCACCGACGGATAATCCACAAAGACGCATACCACAGATAACCCGCCATTTTACGCCAATGAGGAAGAACACCACTACGCTAACGGTTTAGTCTGGCGCACGCACAGTATTACACTGCACACATTTAGCACGCTTACACAGCAGCTCCACACCACTAATGCTGCAGCAACATGAAAACACATTGACAGCTCTTCAACACAATGCTTCAAAATAGGTAAAGTATATTCATTTATTAATGTTTTATATATTTATTATTACACACCCAACACCATTAGCTCACTTACAATAACATTGCCGTCATTTTTTGACGGGCAATTCGCTAGTTAATCCATAACCCTGAGTAAAGCAATAGAAACTTTATGCAGAACTGAGCCAATCGCCTAAAATAGAAATAAATACTTTTACGTCACATTTGCCTCTAACGCCTTTCTATTAACCTTTAATAAGATGCAGAGGTCTCACGAAGTACATGTCACCTTGAGATTCATTTTCAGGATATATTTTTAAAAGAAATGTGTCATTTAATAAAAAATACATAAACAAGAACATCACGTACCAGTGCTGTGTGAATCTGTGTAGAGCCATTTTCTGTATAAACATGGTTTTATCCTGGTCAGATAAATTCCTTGACATTTGACCACAGAACATCTTCACTATAAGACTAAATATATCATCACTGTCACAAACATTATGATAGATAGGGCCATAAATATGTCCTATATTTTCAAAAGGTTTATACAATTAGACCCCAAAATTCAAGTACAAAATGTGAAGAACATGGAGCTAGATAGATCCATTGGTTTGATTTCAGGATAATTAAATTGCAGTTTATTGAAATTAATTTGAATTGTGTAAAGAGTTGTTAATTGTTGTACTATGGGTTGCATGCATATATGATCATACACTTTCCACTAGTCTTTAGATACTGCATATTATGTTACAAGCAGTATTGCTCGTTATTTATAAGCCTTTAGTTTATTGCAATAATATTTTGTATAACCTTGTATAAGAAATTCTGGTGTTAATAGTTGAGAAAAAGGTTCCTGGCCTTAAATCCATTCTAGTACATGGTACTAGGAAAGAATGTTTTCTCCCAAAAGATAGACGACTGGCAAATCAAATTATGTTCTATTTCTATATATTGTATGCACTAGGATAGCTTTTAAGCAGACACAACATCAACTCTATATTTTATTGAAGATCAAAACTATTTAAGTAAATGACAGATGTTTTCAATTTACCAGGATGTTTTTTTGTTTAAATCATATCTTTATTTTACATTTGAATATGGTCCAAATTTTTAATTCATCTTTTCAGTCAGTGGCATCTGGCAGAAGAAGTTATCTGAGAAATGGAGAACATTTGCTTGGAGGTGAGCTGGGTGGTACACTCGTACCCTGACTGAGGTGTGTTGCACAGACAATCCTTCTGTTGCTAATGTGGTGATGTAAATACCATTAAGAATAGCAAAACCACGATGACTACACGCGGCCTACACAATGAGTAGCAAGTGGTGACATTCATTAGAAGAGCTTCTCCACCATAATCTCTTAGCTTATCATTACATGAGCAAGACTTATTTGGCCAATGGACATAATGGCAAAATTAACATAGTGGCTGCATCGCCAAAATCCTAGGATGACAGTCGGTGCAAACAAAATGATTGTGTGAACCTTCACATCACCTTCATAAACACATTGGGACATGAAAATGAACTGACTATCTCAGCTATAGAAGATTCAGCAAACAGTGACACATCATGCAGACTGCAACTGACCAACTAGTATCATAGTTTTGTTATTTAAATTCTCCATTGTGCAGACACAAAGGATGAGAACTGCATCTGCTTATAGACCATCCATTGGCCAACACTGACCAAGAAGGCTGCATCTGGTCAGAGAACAGGATATACCATTGTCATGCCCAGGGCGTGACTGGACTGTTTTACACTTTGGCCTGGTCCTGGCAAGAAGTTACCCTGTTTTTATTATTATAGTTATGTATTTCTTAGTGCTTATGGTTAAAATATGGTTACACTGTTATACTGTATGTATCTTGGTTTATGCTCTGCAGAACATATGCATTATGTTTCATGTTATACGAATTGTTGTGAAAAAACATATTACCTATTCTGCAGACTATTGCATCAGCCCCCACCTAAATAAGATTAAGGCCTATTATGTTACAGTATTGTTATCTGGTGATGCACTCAGCCCCACCTAAATAAACAAACACAGGGGGTCTTGAGCAGATTAAAAGTCTGAGTGTTGACACAAATGGTGAGAGGTAATATAATCAAAAGGATGAGATCTGATCTCATCAGAGGTACAGGGATTTACCAGTAGCAAGAGGCTTACTGATTGGCCAGTCTGTGTGCCAGAAAATTGTATAAAATGTGCCAATTAGAGAGGTAAAGAGTGGTATCTACATAAACAAGGTGTAAGTGGCATTCTGTGCATTAATCCTAATTCTAAGGGATTATTTGGTGTTCCTGATATTCTGAGGCCATCTTCTGTACCACAGGTAGTATGAACTACACGGCCCTGCTGGGGTAGGCTTGAACTAGGTACTTGTCAAGCCCCATTGAAGAAGCAGGCTGTGACAACCATAATTTATCTGGACTACATGTTTCCAAATAAACAGAAACATACCGCGAGTCATGCACCTGCTCTGTATGTTTACTAGTGAACATGACAAGCCATGATGTCTGCATTTAACCCAGTGACCATGATGGATTCATATGTCAAACACACAGGCATGCCATGAAAACTGCATGTGATCTGGATGACCCTGCAGGGAAGTATCTATGAGGCATTCATTAGGCTGATGAACTCCCTCATACAGGATACACATGAGCATGACACCTGCTCCAGTCCAACAAGAAGGTCCTGCCAGTCAACACATTGCAAGCAAAGGTCAACTGCTATAGAGGAAATGGTTTAACTCCTTAGATTTTCATTGAATGGCAACGTATTGCAGCCCTCTTTAGCAAATCCGTCCATTGTACACATTCAGGGACGTGATAGGAATGTCTGGAATTGCATGTCCCATAAATTCTAATTTTTGGAGGAGTCAATTCAGTGCACATGCCAGATACAAAGAAACACAGATTTGGTTCTTGTTTTGCATTCCTCTATTTCTGTATTATAAGCCAATGATTTTTAACAGCTGGTCCTATGATTAGTGCCTGTACCTGAGACCTTATCTGCTGATCCTCAGAGAAGAACCTAACACTTTAAACCTATCACTGTTATTAATTACAGTCATAGATAGGTTATTGAGGAATGTATGTGTTGTTAAAATGTACTTTATTCAAATCAGTGCTATATTTAATGTGTAAAAAGCTGTATGTATTAAGCTGATACATATTTTTTTGGGCCCATGCATGTCTCAGTAACGATATAGATGTCTACCTATCCATTTGTTTGTTTACATCGCTCAGTCATGTCTGACTCTCTGTGACCTCAACCCACCATGTTGATCCACTTTGTATTCATGGCAGAGATACTGAAGTGGGTTGCCAGTGCCTTCTTCAATGGGCCACAGCATAAAACTCCTGGTATTCCTAGGTCGTTTCCCATCCAAGTACTGACCAGGCCTATCCCTGCTTGGCTTCAGAGTGGTTTGACCTATTGGTTTCCTAGCTGGAATCGAACCCAGGTAGGATTTGGTGAAAGCACCAAATCCTAATCACTGGACTACCAGGGAACCCTATACCTATCCCTTACCTATATGCTTATTTGTCAAGTTGGAGACAATCTTAGACAATTATTCTAAATTAATATGTTTTTGCAGTTTGTGTAACTTTTTATACCTAACTGAGATAGTTTCAGTATCCAAATGTTCCCACTTTACATGACAGATAAGCACACAGAGAGGAGATAACATATAAGAAAGCAAAGAAGCCCATTATGAAAGTTTAGTTTGTCAAAAGAACATACAGTACATATGAAACTTCTGTGGTACTTTGAAAATCTTCAAAAATAATATAAGAATTGGATATAATTGCCTTACTAGAGACAAAATCTCTTAACTGTAAGGAATACACCCATTTGTATATTTTAGTCATAACATTCACGCACATCCTGTAATGGTGTATGTGTTACAGGCAAAATGTGAAATCCAAACAATCCCTTGCACAGAATGCCTGAATTATAGAAAATGTCAAGAAGATATGCTTTGATTTCTTTGATTTCATATTTTGCCTAGGCATTGCATAGAATGTCTAGGCATTCTACAGGGTTCTTAGTCTGGGACAGAACAGCATATAATACTGTTTTTTTTTTTTACATATTTTCCCCTTGTTCTGTGAAATTAGATTCTTTTTTCAGTAAAAACATTGTGAATCATAGACAGTTTTTCTCATCTTTCATTCTCAAAGTGCCTAGTTCTGACTATTATCAGTGCTAGAATTTTAATTTCAAGGAACATGTAACTCCCATTTTTTTAATAGTGCATTTTATATTTTGCCTGGTGATTTTAGACATTCTAGTAAATTACTAGACATTCTGAGCAACACCTGCAATAACATACACATAATACAATGCAGCAAATATTCATTTTGTGGTGTATGATATATTTGGGTATATACGTGAAAAATATATGCATGCCTATTTGTAAATGTATAGATAGATGAATTACCAAATCTATCTATCTATACATTTATAAATATATATACATACACACATTGCCTTGCAAAAGTATTCACCCCCTTGACTTTTTACCTATTTTGTTACATTACAGCCTTAAGTTCTATGTTTTGTTTCTGTGTTTTATGTGATGGATCAGAACACAATAGTCTAAGTTTGTGAAGTGAAATGAGAAAAATACATACATAAAACTATTTTTTTAGAAAAAGAAAACAGAAAATTGGCATGTCCGTATCTATTCACCCCCTTTGTTATGAAGTCCATAAAAATCTCTGGTGCAACCAATTACCTTCAGAAGTCACATAATTAGTGAAATGATGTCCACATGTGTGTCACATGATCTGTCATTACATATGCACACCTTTTTTGAAAGGCCCCAGAGGCTGCAACACCTAAGCAAGAGGCAACAAAGACTGCCATGAAGACCAAGGAACTCTCCAAACAAGTAAGGGACAATGTTGTTGAGAAGTACAAGTCAGGGTTAGGTTATAAAAAAATATCCAAATCTTTGATGATCTCCAGGATCACCATCAAATCTATCATAAACAAATGGAAAGAACGTGGCACAACAGCAAACCTGCCAAGAGATGGCCGCCCACCAAAACTCACGGACCGGACAAGGGGAGAATTAATCAAAGAGGCAGCACAGAGACGTAAGGTAACCCTGGAGTATCTGTACATAGGACGACAATAAGCCGTACGCTCCATAGATTTGGGTTTTATGGCAGAGTGGCCAGAAGAAAGACATTACTTTCAGCAAAAAACAAAATGGCACGTTTTGAGTTTGCGAAAAAAACATGTGGGAGATTCCAAAAATGTATGGAGGAAGGTGCTCTGGTCTGATGAGTCTAAAATTTTACTTTTCGGCTATCAAAGAAAACGCTATGTCTGGAGATCACCCCAGTCGGGACTGGGAAACTGGTCAGAGTTGAGGGAAATATGGATGGTGCTAAATACAGGGATATTCTTCAGCAAAACCTGTACTACTCTGTGCGTGATTTGAGGCAAGGACGGAGGTTCACCTTCCAGCAGGACAATGACCCCAAACACACTGCTCAAGCAACACTTGAGTGGATTAATGGGAAACATGTAAATGTGTTGGAATGGCCTAGTCAAAGCCCAGACCTCAATCCAATAGAAAATCTGTGGTCAGACTTAAAGATTGCTGTTCACAAGCGCAAACCATCTAATTTGAAGGAGCTGGAGCAGTTTTGCAAGGAGGAAGGGGCAACAATCCCAGTGGTAAGATGTGGCAAGCTCATAGAGACTTATCCAAAGCGACTTGGAACTGTGATTGCCGCAAAGGGTGGCTCTACAAAGTATTGACTTTAGGGGGGGGGAAGGGGGTGAATAGTTATGCACATTGACTTTTTCTGTTATTTTGTCCTATCTGTTGCTTGCTTTACAATAAATAAAAAAAACAACTTCAAAGTTGTGGGCATGTTCTGTAAATTGTGATGAAAATCCTCAAACAATCCATGTTATTTCCAGGTTATGAGGCAACAAAACATGCCAATGGGGTGAATACTTTTGCAAGGCACTGTATTTCTATACATATATATCACATATATAGCTCTCAGATGCACAGGCTTACCAAAATCCGTTGGTAACGCAACGGTTGCGGCCAGGCAAAGAGCGCCGAAGGCGCTTCTTGCACTGTTGGAGATGAGGCGCTCATCGTTATGACCCTGTACGACTTAGGCAGGGAGCGCCAAAGGCGCTCACTGCGCTGGTGGAGATGAGCACCTTAGGCACTCATCCCTACGACCCCTCACGCATTAAGCATCAAACCTACGACCCGCGGGATTACAGAACAACAGAAAATTCTAAAAAATTGCATGAAAAAATTCCGGCCCGTAAGACTTTGAAAAGGAAACCGCCATTTACAGAAAAAAAAATACGAATCGCAAAAAATACGAACTTAACGGCGAACTGCGCACATCCAAAAATTTGAAAAACCCAACAAATACATTAAAAAAATACCAAAAACATCACACACAGCATGGAAGGGACATCCAGGATGTCTGGGAGTGAGGTTGCATGCAAATATAAGTCCAATTTGCCAAGTTTCGCCACTGCAAAATCGCAGAAGAGAGAGAAAAAATGGCCGCCGAAAAAAACTAAAACGAGGCTATACCTACACTAAACACGCAAAACACCGCCAGGCACATACGACTTTTACCCAGGGAGGTACGAGGTACAAAATACACTATTAGGAAGGACGCAAAATGCTCCAGACCAGCATAACACATACACAATCGCCGCCATATTACAACACTAACTTGAAACTAATAACATTTCCAATCTAAAATACCGCATTACACAACTAAACAAACGGTTTGGCCTCGCGCACGCAAGCCTTTTTACACTACACACTTGCCACATTGTATGCTGCAAGAAAAACAACAGCGATTGTTAGCTCTTCAGCATATTGATTCCTGTATATATTCATTACAAATAGGTCAAGTATATTAATTTATTATTTAATTAATTAATTAATTATTATAAAAAAATATATTTCTATAAAAAAAACAGAGCAGAGGAGAGACTCACTTTGCCAAAGGCGCTGAGCGCGGAGCTTACAATGAATGCCCAGGGTGCTCATAGAAGCAAAAGTACATGAGGGGAGAGGCTTGCAATGAGCGCCGAAGGCTCAGAGGACTAAAAATCTTACATTGTGTGGCAAACAGCATTACCTGCCTTACAATTTTATTGCTGTCATTTTTTGACGGGCAAGTCGCTAGTATATATATAACTCACACATATACAAATCTATTTATGGGGATGTGTATATATGTCATACACATACACATTTATTCCTACTGATTAGCCATTCCCTCTTACCCTCTATTTTCTGTGCCATAACAGCCTGTTCTTTTCCATACTTTTGTATATCTCTCTTACTTTATTTCTTCCACTGGAGTAAATACAAAATCTTTAAAGACTAATCAGTTTTGCTTGTGACTTGAGCTCAACAATTTGGACAACGCTTACTCAATAAGAAAGGTATCACTATACAGTATATTGCAGTACATTTATTTATTTTGCACCAATAGCTACATTATAATACACAGAATATTTCACTTTCAGAGGCTAAGCCAGGAGCCTCAGCTATCTAAGATACAAAGACTAGCCACACTTGGCATTTTCATTATTATCTCTTCTTGGACAATTCAGTTCAGATTTATTGTGTATGAATAATGTATGATGATATCATACTTTTATGGCATTTAAACCAATTTTCTTACAATGTTATAATATGTTTTTGGTATTTCCCATACTTAACCATGGGAAAGTCAATATTGAAATGGCACTGAAATGACGAACTCATATTATGAAGAATTAAACTAGATAATGAACTAAATATTTTAGAATGTAAAATATGTAAATATTCGTAATCTATTTTGTATCATGAGCTGTACTACACAGCTTCATGGCTGTCTTTAATAACTCTCTTAGCAGTTTTTTTAATCTGTTTTAGGAAATGGAGCTAAAATCAGTTAGCTGAGTTTTATTACTCAATACAAACAGAGCAATCTGCATATTAATTTGCCTTTTTATGACTTTAATTGCACTAAGTGCACAGCCTTGTATAAACATTGTATTTAAAGTAAGATGGAAGGTTCCTATGATTTCAAAGCTTTGTACAATAAATAAACCTGAGGTGTTCTGGTCAAAGGGCCTTATTCAATTTGCTACAATTACAGAGCGATTCAATTGAACAAGCCCACAACTTACGGGCCAAAAGCCGAAACAATAAACCATCCACACGTAAGTAGCATTTCAGAGCATGATCATGATCAATTAAGCAAGGCAGTAACTACCCATTTAGAAACAGCCAATAGTAAATGAGACTGTCATGACGTCAGTAAAACATGGAGGTTACACATCAATCACTTAGCATTTAGAGGTCCCCATATGCTATCAGATTCGCAATCCGGCAATGTACAAAATATTAGAAATGAATGGAGATACTGTTTTATTCCATGTGGGTCGCCTGATATGTATTAACTCATTGATTCCCAAGATTGATATAACACGATCTTGCATATTTGCAAGCTTGAGACTGTTATGCAATTAATTCTAATGTCTTTCATCGCTTTCAGTACAGAATTGACTTTTTTATTTGCATATACAGTGCTACGAACAGGTGTTTACCCCCTTTGCGAGTCCTTTCCAGTACCCGTAGGATTTTCTTCTACATTTTCTATTTAAGGGTGTGAGAACATTTGCGGGCTTGAGGAATTGTAGCAATTGAATAGAGATTAGCGATTTTAGCAATTGTAACTTTTGGGGGCTTGAAAGATCAAAGACTTAGATGGGTTAGCGTTACGATTTTCACAACCGCAGGGATTTTCAGTCTATAACCCGCAGATTGTTTGCGGCTCGCTAAAAGACACCAATTGAGTAGCAAATTAGTTTACGGGCTACATTACGGGCTCCAGTAAACAACAATTGCTCAGTTGAATAGGGGCCAAAGACTTATGTTAAGATTAAAAAAGCTCCTTTAAATGCATAATATTAAATGTGGTCTTTTCAAGTAGAAGTGTAGAAATCCTAAAATAGTGTTTCATTTGTTTATTTAATAATTGAAAAGCTATAAAATCAGTTTTTGAAGATAAATACTTGTAGCTTTAAATGTAGCACCTCTGCTAGTCCCTGCAACATCGAAGTTCAGTTGTAAATTTTAAAGCTACACTGAAATTGATTTTTTCAAATGCTCATTTGATTGCTAATCAGTAACTAAACAATTTAAGCACTTCATAAACAGACAGTTATAGCAAAATGCTATGAGCAGAAGCAAGCCATGGGGTCCAAATTTAAGAAATAGGGGGTACGTATTTTGCAGAATATGGATTAATTTTTCATTAACCAGTATGTGGTTAATTTTAATAATAACCTTATTAAAAGTTAATGTGGGGGTTCTCCAATGTTTTGCTATGTTTAGTTACGCTGCTAATTAAAGTATTGCCAAAGTTTATTTTGGTATGTAGACAGGTATTTTACATGTATGCCCAAGAAGCATATCTCTATTGTAGGCTGTAGTGAAATATTAATTATTTGTGAAAACAGTCTAATTATTTTCTCCCATAGGCCTTGTACCAAAGGGCATGTCCACCAAATATGGTGAAAATCCACTGGCATCCTCTGAAGCAATTCTCGCTTAGGTGTGGATTTATTTTTTTTCATTAGATATGGTGTATAGTAGATTCTATGTAGAGCCTTGACTGAAGCTTCCAGTAAGCTGTATGTGAAGGATAATCTCGATAGGTTAGAGGTCACCTCCTTCCACATGTTAGTATTTAACTCTTTGCCTAAGACCTGTTCCCATTTTAGCATAAAGGTAGGTTTCTGGCTATTTTGTGAGTCATTAAAAAGGGAATATAAGGAACCCAGAAATCCCTTTTATAGAAGCTAGATTTTTACATATGTTCGTTAGCCAAGTATGCTTTGGCGGCCCAGTATTCTGGGTCAGGGTAAGGAGTCAATGTTTGAATTTCCTATAGTTCCAAATTTCATTATCTGGTATCTGGTATTGGATTATAAATTGTTCATGGGAGATTAGCTTATTATTGGAGAACAAGGCACCTATTCTACCCATTGTGCAAGTTTGGAGTCACAAGCTTAAGTCAGCTTAGAAGCCGCGGAATGATCTTAAAGATGTTAATGGTGAAAGTGGGGGAGATAAATTATTTGTAGTTGCCAATTCCCAGCAAAGATCCAAAGTTAGTGCTTGCTTGAATGGGCAATTGAAATAAAAGCTCAGATCTCAAGTATAGCCTTAGATTCGGGCAGGAGAGCCTCATCTGGGTTTTATGTCAGAGCATTATCTTCCTAGATTTTATTTTGCAATTTGTCAAGTTCTTTTGTATCTACTGGGATGGGAAGGGTTCTGAATAAATATAATAATTTTGGTAAAATGTTAATTTTCACCTTGGTTATACGCCCAGTCTAGGAGATATGGAACTCTGACCACTTCTGCATACCTTCTGTAATCTTTTTAAGCCTCCCTGTGATTTTAACTCCTAAGTATTTGAAAGCATGTTTCAGCCAAATAAATGTATATGTATTTTTTAAGACCTCTAAGTCTATTTGCGTTATGCCAAATCCTAACACCTCAGTTTTTTCCATATTTATGTGTTGGCCCAACAGCAGTCCAAAGTCAGCGAGGGAAGATAATAAAGCCGGTATGGAGGTTAAGGGGTCAGTTTGTGTACAGAGAAGGTCATCTGCAAATAATGAGCATTTGAGATGGTGCAGACCCACCTTAAGACCTTAAATTCTAGCGTTACATCTGATAGCTTGAGCTAAAGGTTCAATGGCCAGCGCAAACAAAAATATTATTATTGACATTGTTTGTCCCAGGGAGTTTAAGGTTGGCCTGTGGAAGGTGGTAATAGGATCTAATCAAATTGATGAACTGCCCCTTGAAACAACATTTATCTTGTGTTGCATATAGGTAAGGCCACTCAAGGGTATAGAAAGCCTTCTCCATATCTAACGCCAAGACACATAATGGAATTGTACCTTTATGCGCTAGATGTAGGACATTTAATGTCCTTCTGATGTTATCCATCGTTTGCCTATGAAGGACAAAGCCAGTTTGATCTTTATGTATCAGATCCGGTAAAAAAACAGAGATTCTGTCCTCCATGATTTTGGCCAATCATTTTATATCTCCATTCATGAGGGATATTGGGCGATAGTTTTGGGCCTTTTGGCCTGAAAGGAATCAGGTTAATTGGCCTTTGTATAGAACAGATGGTTTATGCGTTTGAGAGCTTTTTCATTCTTGTGAGATACAATCCTATTAATCTATTAATTTGATTGTGTTTCTTTTAGTTTACATTGTCTCTTATAAGCTGACGCTAGTTTTATACATGTTCCTACTGGATGAAGGCTTTGTGGGCCGCCCATATCCAGCCAATTACCGATTCTGTAGAATTTTTGGTCTCAAAATATAAATGCAAATCTGCCTTTATTTGTTCTAGTAGTATTGGGTTAGTTAGTAGTAGTAGGTCATTTAGTCTCCATGTATATGGCTTCCTCAAATTTAAACCTAGATCTAAATCTATTTTGACAGCCGCATGGTCAGACCATGGGCAGGCGTGAATTGTGGCCTACTGGATTTAGCAAAGAGGGCTGAGCTTTTTAGTATGACCCATGGGTGCGAGTAAAAGGTATAATCTTTTTTGTCAGGATGGTGTCCTCGCCATGCATCATCAAGCCAAGATCATTTAGTGCCTTCCTAATTTGTCTTAATTTATTTGAGAAATGATCAGTGGCTAGGGTACTAGAGCAATCTAGTTGTGAGTCAAATGTTAAATTAAAGCCCCCCCCCCCCCTATTATAATACAACTACCTGGATTAAAATCTAAAAGACTGAGTATTTTCAACAATGTTTTGTGTGGGGAAGTGGTGGGTGCATAGATAGCGTCAGATGTCATTCTTGTTTCCAAGAGGGCGTCATGAAGAATAACATAGTTATCTTCTTTGTCTATTAACTTAGATTCTAGTTGGAGCAGGAAATTGTGGTGTATAAGAATTGATGTGCCGGCCTTTTTGGTAAGTTGGGTGGCTAAGTAGCAAGTAGGGTAGTCTTTGATCAAATACGGTTGCGGGCAAAATGTGTTTCTTGCAAAAATCATATAGAGGGCTTATATCCTTGTAATATATAAAGGCTTTCCTTCTTTTGAATTGGAAATGAAAGCCCTTGTGTGTCATGAACGTAAATATAGTTTTAGACATGGTGATGATGCCTCATTGAGCTTGCAGTATCCTGCTATCTTACCTTATTCTAACTGGGTTTGGTGGTACTAAGAGGCAGAGGGGTTGCCAGTGCCATTTTCACAGATCCGTTAGAGCCTTGTCATGAATCGTAACATAGGGTGTGTGCCAGGGGGCGGGAAAAGCAGAAAAAAGACAAAAGCAAGTTAACTATAATATTCAGTAAGTAGAAGAATTTCTCGTAATTTTTTTTCTAGTAAACAAAACCTTGTATGCCAGTCATATATTTTGGCACCCTTGGGGGGGAGAAATGGATAATGTATTTGTCCTCAGGTCCCCTATTAGGAGGGGTTAATAGAAATCTCGGTGGGGGAGGGGAGATATACAACATATAAAGGTAAACATCCCTAAGTATATTAAAAGTAAGCTTTTCCTTTTTTTTTTCTTTTTTTTACTGATACATGCAGTTATTCTTTATTGACAGCATTCATTGCATTACTGTCTTTAATTAACTGACACCTTGGAGGGGGCTAAATATAAGTTGCATTTCCTTTTTATCATATTGTGAGATTTACATTATTGTGGTAGATTTTCTTTTTTTTTTTTTTTAAGGTTTTTATTAGGTAACCAAATAAACCGGAGGATAACATAAAAGCCAAGTAGCAGTTTGAGGGGAAAAAGAAAGAAGAAAAGGTTAACATTACATTACACCATAAGAAGATACCATATAATAGTCGAAATCAAGTTAACCAAAAAGATCTATCCCCACTTGTGGGAAGGTCTAAGGGTAGCCAGGTTACCTAAGTTTTTCCAATTTTCTAAGGAAAAAGTTTACCTAAAATAAAACAGTTTGGTAGGCTCAGTCTAGCAGAGCAAACATCCACAGCCTAAGTAAGAAACGAACAGAAAAGAAAAACAAAAAACAAACTATGTATAGACACAATATAACTCTAATTGAGCTAAAACAGTATAACAAAAGAGAAAAATAAAAAGCATTGTTGACTACACATGAAATTTAAATGCAAAAACAAATTTTTGTCTCAAGGGTATTGAAGTATAAGTCCTGTTGGTTAACAGCTCGGATCCACCACCCGTCCCGCCTCCTCCAGTCCCCGATCCGCAGCTCCAATGTAAGAATTAGCAAAATATAGCACAATGTTAATTAAGAAGACTTCACGTGATGGGGGGCTATAGGGAGAATGAATCCAGGGATTCCATATCTGGAGAAAAATAGGCATACGGTCCTCCATTAAATGGGTTAGCCTTTCATTTATAGCAATGTAATTCATCTTATTGATGACTGATTGTAAAGTAAGAGTGGGAGATTTCCATTGCCTGGCTATATGACTCTTTGTTGCTAGCATTAAGTACTGAAGGAGTCTATTTTGTTTTTTTGATAGTGAGGGGACAGAGTGCCCTAGCAGGCCTATGTCCGCCTTAGCTGTAACAGGCGTGCCAAATAAGGTTGAGGCTAAGTGGATAACCTTGGTCCAAAGAGACTGAACCAGGGGACATGACCACCAAGTGTGGAAAAGGGTCCAAGGAATCTGACAAGATCTAAAGCAATTAGGATTAGGGGAGCGTTTCCATCTAAATAGTTTGTCTGGGGTATATATCCTATGAAGAACCTTAATAGAGGTCTCCAGAATATTACCGTCAAAGATCCCCTGTTAAGGGTTCGCCTAGAGTTCTTCCAAGTCCCCATATCCCACTTGCCATTTAAGTCTTCTTCCCATCTCTGCATATATTTTGGGAGGGGGGTGGCGGGAGGGGAGTTAAAAGTATCATATAGGATACCCACAGTACCTTTTGTAAGAGGAGCAGACAGGCATAACCTAGTAAACCAATTTGATGTCGGCTTACCTAGTGTATTTTCTAACGTGGAGAGAAAGTATTTAAATCTACAAAATGTATAATGTTCCTGAATAGGGATATTGAATTCTTCCTTTAGTTGCGTGTATGTTAAGCTAGTATTATCTCGATACCAGGAATTCACCGTCAGTAGATTACGGGAGTTCCACCATAATAAAGAGGTTGCAGGGAGAGTATCCGGGAATCTGGCATGGGTATTAAGGGAGTAGAAGTGGGGTACTTCGGGATCAGCTGAAATTTGCGGACAGCCCATGACCAAATATTTAAACAATAAACAATTTGGAACAAAGGCCAATTGTGCAGCTTTAAAATATAATTTCAAATTGGGGCAGGAGAGACCTCCTTTTGATTTATGGATGAACATAGTTGATTTAGAGGTACAATGTGATTTATTCTGCCATATAAATGGAAAGACTTGGCGTTGTAGTTTGTCTAAATCCCTGTAATACAAGGCGATTGGTAGGGAGCGAAATAAATACATAAGGCGGGGAAGGAGGTTCATTTTAAATGAGTGGATACGTCCTTACCATGAGATAGGGTGTTTTGCCTATGACAGTAGATTTTGGGTGAATGTTTTGTAGATGGCCGTATAGTTGGATTTGTGAAGATGTGCGGTGTTATGGGTGAGATTCACACCTAGATATTTAATATGGTTAGAGGGCCAGTTAAAATAAAAGTGCTGTTGCAAAAAGGTTAAGTCTGAGAGGGTTAAGGAAATATTTAGAACTTCCGTTTTATCCACGTTTATATGGAGCCCAGAGACTTGGCTGAATGTTTCCAGTAGGTAAAAGAGGACAGGGATTGAAGTGCAGGGATCTGTCAATGTACAGAGGACATCATCTGCGAATAAGGCACACTTAAAGTGATGGTGGCCTATATTTATGCCTTTAATGTCTATGTTTGATCTAATAGCTTGAGCTAAGGGTTCAACGGCTAGAGCAAAGAGTAAAGGGGATAGAGTGAAGCCTTGTCTGGTCCCCCTCTGAATAGTAAATGAAGCCCTTGCTTCACCAGGGAGTTTTAGGACTGCTTGAGGGGATTTATAATAGCTATTAATCATGTTCATAAAACGTCCTGTAAGGCCGAATTTACGTGGTGCCATTCTAGAGAGTTAAAGGCCTTCTCCATATCAAGGGCTAGAATGCATAAGGGGGTACGGTGTTTACCCTCCCAGTGCATGGTATCCAGAATCCGTCTAATATTATCCCCCGCTTGCCTAAAGGGGATGAAACCCACTTGATCCTTATGAATTAATGAGGGCAGGAATTTAGAAATTCTTTCGGCCATCAATTTAGCAAGTAATTTGACATCCCCATTTAGTAGCGATATAGGCCTGTAATTTTTAACCTCCAAAGGGTCTCGCCCTCCTTTGGAAAGAAGACCGTGTCCGCTTGGTTCAATTCAGGTGGAGTGTTGTGACCGTCTAAGATCACATTAAATAAGGTCACCAAGTGGGGAGCCAAAATTTCTGCAAATTCTTTGTAGTACAAGTTAGAAAATCCGTCCGGACCTGGGGCTTTACCTAATTTCAGTTTTTTAATTGTCTCCAAAACTTCCTCAACCGTAATTAAAGAGTTCAGACCCTCTCTCTCTTGAGCCGATATATGTGGAAGATAGTAGGACTCAAGAAAGGTGGAGATTTGATTAGTATGTTGCTTCTGCGTGGATGAATAGAGCTTTTGAAAAAAGGTAGTAAAGGTTTCTTTAATTTCATTTGGGCTATAGGTGATGTTCCCAGAGGGGCTTTTGATCTTGAAAATTTTGGAGTCGGCTAGCTTCCCTTTTAATTCTCTAGCAAGTAGAGAATCCGGTTTGTTAGCTTTTGTGTAAAATTTATGGCCCGTCCATCTCAATGCTTTTTCAGTTTGAGCTGAAAATATTAAATCCAATTCTGCTCATAATAGGTCTATTTGTTTACGGCGTTGGATGGAGGGATTGGTCTGGTTAGATTTTTCTAAAGCTAAAAGTGACGCTCTGATCTCAACTTCCCTTTTTCTTTTTTGTCTCTTGTGTGCAGCAGATAGTTTAATACAAGAGTCCCTAATAACGGCTTTATGTGCTGCCCAAACCCACCCTATATCCGCTCCTGGGGTCATGTTATTTAAGAAGTATTGGCTGAGGTCCGAGGCTACCTGGTCCTGAAAGGTTTGATTGGAGAGGAGCATGTCATTAAGCTTCCATGAATATGGGGGTTTGTATACAGTGCCAAAATCAAGGGACATGTGGACCACGGAGTGGTCGGACCAGGGACAGGGGCGTATTTCGGAGGCAACTAAGCCATCCGACAAAGATGAATCCATTAGCAATGTATCTATTCTGGAGTATGAGCCATGCACTGGGGAATAAAACGTGTACTCCCTTTCTCCCTGATGTTTCAGTCTCCAAGTATCCAGCAGATGAAGCTCCTCGAGCAGTCTCTGGATGAGCTTAAGTTTTTTGGAGAATTTATCTCCCTGGGACTTAGAGGACCTATCCATGCTAGGGTCTAGAGCTAAGTTGATATCCCCCCCCCCAGATTGATTTTGCCTGTATCTATTTATTTGACATGAGCAAGGAGTTTAATGAGAGTATTATGTAGGGCGGTAGTGGGGGAGTACAGAGCTATAAGAGAGATCCTAGTATTCAGAAGGGATCCTGTTAGTAAAATATAGTTGCCCTCTGTGTCATTTTTTTTACTCTCCACAGTGAAAGGGAAGTCTTTATGGAGTAGTATAGCCACACCTGCCTTCTTAGTGTGACAAGTTAAGGTTATGAAGTAGGGGTATGATTTGTGTAAGTAAGAGGGTTTTTTTCCTTTAGCAAAATGAGTTTCCTGCATAAATATTACTGAGGGTCGAAGTGATTTATATGAGATAAACGCTTTACACCTTTTAAATGGGGAATTAAACCCTTTAACATTGTGAGTGAGAAAGGTGAAAGAGGGGTCAGTCATTGTACCTGTGGGAGTAATGAATGCTCAGGAAGATGTTGAGACCGCCGCTAAGCTCATGGCGGCCGAGGACCAGAGGCGGAGGAGGAGCGAAGGACCGGAGCCAGACAGCCCAGGATGCAGGGGAGAATAGACACAAAAAGAACAGTTTAAAACATTGAGAAAATATCCAAAAAATCAACATCTTATCAAACAATATAAAAAAAGACAACAGTATAGTGGAGGTAAATCCTCACTAAATAACTTAAGGCACACAAAGTGCTGAGGCCAAGGGGGGATCTCCCCAACCTTGGAATCCCTACTAGTGAGGTGAGGCAAAGTATAGGTCCAAGCGTGTATTAAGGTTAAATCAATGGACCTGAAGGGGCCCGGACAGTAGTTACAAACTGCCGGGTAGGAGGGTTTTTGAGTCTAAGATTGGATTTAAATTGAGGGGCCTGAGGGACCCCGGTTTAGGCCAGGGGGGTTAGGGGTGAGTGGAGACTAGGGCGGGGGCCTTTCTGGGAAGGTTAGTGGATCCACCAAGGGTCCTAATTATATGGAAAGATCCAAATGGGCTTGATGTTGCCTTGTACAGGAGAATGGGAAGGGGGTTATTGCCCTTTCTCAGGCATATAGTGGATACAGTTTAAGATCTGACTCCCATGGACAATAACCATAGTGGGCATACCAAACCTGGTCCAGGGGAAAGTCGACTTGGTGTGGGTAAGAGAACCAAGTAATCTAAAGTTCCAAAGTTGCCTTGGAAAGTATGTAGGAGTTCAGCATATCCTACTGGGAAGTGCAAGCCTAGAGTAATGACTCCGGATTGCAAGTCTTAAATAGTCATTGATGAATATCAGGGAAAGTCATCCAAACTTAGATTTTCGTGGGTGAGGAATGCACAACCGGATTACTAGGAATGTCCAGCGAGGGTTTAGAAAGAAGCGTAGAGACGTTTGGTGTGACCTCTATTTGGGAAGGCCTCCGGGGTCGCTTAGGTTTCGAGGCTGTCACCCATTGCGTAGTCGGGCGTTGAGAAAGCAGCATTTTTGCAGGTTCCAGAGGGTTTGGGGGTTCCGACTGTCCAGGATCTGGGGCTAGATTGAGTTGAGCCAGGAAAGCCATACATTCTGTCCCATTAGATAGCTGAGAGGAGCAGGTAATGATGAGGGGTGCAGAGAGTGGTTAACTGGAAGGCCTTATAGTCAATGTTGTATAGAGCTGTAAATACTTTGTAGGCCCACCAGATGGCAGTGTGGTGTAGTTTTATTGTTGCAGGTCTGAATTTGCAGGCCTGAAATTTGCCCACTAGATGGAGCTGTGCAGACAAATTAAGTGAGCTATTTCTATCAAGTTGTTATGTTCAGACCTTTGTCCAAAAGATGTTGGGGGCTGCCACCCTAGGTTGTGCAGTCCACCCCAGAGCAAGTCTTCCAGCCCTTGGAGTAATTCCCAGCCACTATGTTTGATAAAAGACAGTTCTGGAAAGAATGTACTGTAGAGATAACAAATCACAATGGATTTTATTTTGGGCTTATAGTCCTGGAATACTGTAAATCACCAGATACAATAGATTACAGGGTATCTGTGCAAGCATGTTAGCTTTTGTTTCTTGCCTTTCTTATACTTTGTCAATATGAGTGTGGGCAGACTTTGACTCCAAGCCCTTTAGGCTTCACTCTAGAATTGGAGGTGTGGGAGGTGTATGGGGCCCCTGGATTGGAAGGTCTGATCAGAGGGTGGTAATCTGGGACCTTATAAAGCAGAAATAGTCTGCATTCATTTTTCACAGTCTCCCACATAAAAGGCATAGGTTATATCCGTATTATTATATGAGATATAAGCTGCTGGGTCTTTTTTATTTATTTACATAATTCACAATTATACAGTTTATTGTGACTACAGTCCAGATTTTATTCTATATCTACAAATCGTTACACAGAAAAGATCTCCAATAGTGTAAGGCATCTAGATTAGAACTGTATAGGTTTGATCCAGACAAGCAATTTTGGTGTTTACCAACCTTAAGTATGCATGGTGTTTATCAGAGTCTCCTAAATTCTAGTTCAGCAGCAAATCTCAGAAAAAAAAGTTTCCAAATTTGATGTTTAAAACCAGGTGGGTCCTCCTGTGCACAATCCTGGTCATATATATCAATTTTGTGATAGATAAGTCACTTTATATATGATCTTATATGTTTTTTCAGCAGAGCTTATGCAGCACACATCCTCTTTCATATATTATATCTTTGAGAGATAAGTTGCTGGGTCTTCTCTTAAAAAGTAATACAGCTTATTGTGTACTATATCTTTAAATCATTACACAGACTAGATCTCCAGTAGTATAAGGCAAAGAACTGTATAGGTTTGAAACAGACAGGCAATATGAGTCTTTACCAACCTTAAGTAGGCATGTTGTTTATCAGTGTTTCAGAGTCTCCTTTGTTCTGGTTCAGCAGCAAATCTCAGGAAAAAAGTTGCCAAACTTGATTTTTAAAGCCAGCTGGGTCCTCCTGTGTACAATCCTGGTTATATATGTTGATTTGGTGATAGATAAGTCACTTTATATGTGATTTTATATGGCTTTTCAGCAGAGCTCATGCAGCACACATCCTCTCTCTTTGAATGTTAGCCCCCCCCCCTTTTTTTTTTTTTTTAAACATTGTAAATGGCAACAACATTTTAACTAGTACTTAGACTGTTTCATTAACGTGATAATTTAAAGTTCCTATGCTGGCTCACCTGAACTGGGACAATATCCAGATAGTGGTGCAGGAGTCTCAGGCAGAATGCTTCCGGTTTTCACTGATTCCAAACTGATGTTTACTCAGAGTCCTGTTGGGTTTGAGTCATCTCTGAGGTCTGTAGAAGGGAGGGCTTTGGCTTAGTCAATGAGGTAAAGCCACCCTTGGTAATGAAAGGCATCTTCTGTCTAGTATTATAGGATACTTCTGTCCATTGTCTTGAAGGATTGGTTAAGTCTTTTCGTTCTTTGGTTCTATCCACTTTTTTTGAATGTGGACCAGCAATCATCCAGTGAGTGGGCTGAATATGAATTGCCTCTGTGCCGGAATATAATGGCAAATGGGAAACCCCATCGGTATGGTATCTTATGCTTGACCCCCAGGGCAGGTTTCATCTCCCTGCGTCTGGCTAGGGTGATGGGGGAGAGATCCGTGAATATGAGTAATATTAAGTCATCAGGGCCTTTGATTTCCTGTTACTTCCTGGCTTGTTGTCTGAGGAACCTCATAATAACATCTTTAGGGGTCTCGGGGTTCCTTGTAGCACCCAGTACTCTGTAAGCCCTTTCAATTTCCAGCATTGATTTGGAAACATCTGGTAGTAGCTTGTGAAGCATCTCTTTTAGGTACTATTGGAGGTTTTGTACTTCCATCGGAATCCACCTTATCCTCAGATTGTGCCTGCGCGACCTGTTCTCCAGGTCTTCATATTTGTCTTCAAGAGCCGTGATGCGAAAGGAGTTATAGTTGAATTCCATCCTTTCCCGCTCTTGGGCCTTGACAATCTGATGTTTCTTCTAACAATTGAATTATTTGCTCCAAGTCATTGATGGCTTCTACAGTTTTTGTCATATAGGACTGGAACATTCCTTCAATTTGTGCCATAGATCTTTTAGATAGATTCATATCATGGTGCGATGAGGCAGGGCTCCCCTCATCCTCTGACTCATCTGAGGGATCTGAACCAATCTCTTGAAGGGCTTCTGGAAGTTTACAATAATCTGTGATCTTTTTAGTTGGCGGATTTGTTTTTGTTTTTCCCCATTACAAGCTGTTGTTATAGAGGTATGTTAGAGATATATAAATAATGATGGTATAGTTAATGAGGGCTCTTATGATGGGGCCCGTTCTTCTGCGTTGTTAGTAGGTTAACTAAATATTTGCTGTTAGCTATATTTGCGATGTTGTTGCTCTAGTGATCCATGTGGGATGTTTTCCCTTAAGGCCCTCCCTTGGCCTTGTTTAGCATATTTGTGGATTCCACCATTGGGTCAGTCAAGTTTCTTGAGAGTATAGCTGCTTTTATTTATGGGACAGTAATTACAGGGCTGACATAGTGGGATCAAAACAAAATGTAAGTTAGCGTTTATTATTTTTTGTAGATGGCAGTTATGTTGTAGATCCACAAGGTGGCAGCGTGGTATAGCCTTAGTGTTGGAAGCTTGAGCTCACAAGTTTAGAGTCTGTCCACAAGGTGGAGCAGTCTAGGTAGGTTTGGTGGAACTACTTCTGCCAATTTGTTATGATTAATTATTTGTCCATCACACTTTGGACGTGCCACCCCTATCTGGGCCAATAGCCCCAACATGAGTTTTTCAACTGTTAATGCAGTTGGAGTGTTTCAAAGCAGAATTTGTCAGGTATGTGGCAGTTCTGATGGCTTGTGTCAGCACAATAATATTCTGTACTGTTTGTTCCTTGGGGTTTTAGCCCCTGGGTTGCAGTAGGCCACCACACACAATATATTAAAGCTTTCCTGCAGCCTTTGTAAGTCTGTATTTGGGTCCCAGTCTCTGTGCTCTGTTTCAGAGATTTAGCATTAGCCAGTCACTGGAGTTGTGGGTTTTAGGGTGTTCCTGAGTAGTACACCATATGAAGTCTCTGCTCACCTGGCTTAAGAGTTTCTGTGCTGGTGTATCTGCCCTCAAGTTATGTCCCACTTATGTTGTTGTGTAGCATGAGGGAGAGCAGTCTTTGAGCAGGTGCCGCTTTGGCTCCTCTTGTAAGTTGAGGTGTATGGTGGCCCCTTGGGTCTAGGTGGTTGCCCTGTGGGTATTATCCTGGGCCCTTTTTCACCAACCTCTTAATCTTCAATTTGTACCCTCGGGGGTATGCAGCTCTGCGCTCTCCTTACCTCCTAACCCTTAGATCTATCTCCAGGATGGTCAGGGATCAAAATCTCAGGACACCTCCTGCTTAAAGAGATGTTTTTTTCTGTCTCAGTGCTCAAGCAGTTATTTAGAGCTGACAAAAAACTTCTGGAGTTGTCCACCATTACAGGGTGTGTTCTCTCATGGCAGTATGGCTTCTAGTCTGGAAAATAGTCTCCAAGATGAGAACCTGGGTCCTGGTTTTCTATTTAAATGCCCAGAAGGTGCAGGCACCTCTAAATAATATAATTTAGAGCAGGGTTTGTGTTTTTTTCAGGATTCTTAAGCTTTTTAATCCTTGTTTGTAGGAGCTGAGCTGTTTTGCTGCTGCTCTCGTCAGTTGCTGGCTCCTCCGCCCAGAGCGGCCCTTTTAAAGGTACACATTAGTGATCTAATAAAGGGGTCCCTAAAGAAATTAGGTAAGGCTTGATAAAAAAAAAACTTAATTATTTGCAAAAGAATTGAGGGCCATGTATTTGAGCTTAAAATCAAACATACATAAAAGCATTAATATTGTTTTGCTTTGTACTTAATTCCCGTATAGCTCTACAGAATATGGGCCATTTTCTATTAGCTGCTCGCAAATGCCTCAAACTCACAAATTTGGCTGCAGATGTTTTTTTATAAATGTTTAGATGTATTCTATTAACTCCTGCCCGGAAATTCCAGACGCAAGGGCTGGCCTTTTTAAGTCTGATTTTAGGGGGCATGATCATGTGATCTGACAATATTTAAGCAAGCACGTAATTTACTCCTTAGACACAGTCAATAGTAAATGAGACCATCATCATTATGTCAGTAAAACATGGATTTAATACTTAAACTTCACTCAGAGACTACAAATGAATTAGTGTTGAGAAGTAAATTTAGCGACCAGGCTCACAATCCAGCAATGTAGAAATCAATAAAATCCATTAAAGCAACTGTTCTAGTCCATGAGGGTTCCATGAAACGTATTAACCCCTTAAATCCTGGGATCCATTTCACACAAAAAAAATGTTTAATTTCATATTTTGGGTTTGACAAGGTTCTGCAAATAATTCTGTTGTATTTCTATGCTTTCCCATATTTTTTAAGTACAGTATTGCATGTTTAATAGCTGTTAAGGCTCTAATAATTGAATGAAAAATGCCTTGTGAGTCCTCATACTACTTTTGATAGAAACATGATACTTTTTTCATTTGCGAGTTTGAAAATATTTGCGAAATAGAGCTGTGAGTCTAAGAGAAATGCTTTGTCTAACCTTAATTGGTTTGCACTCATAAATCTTGAGTTGTGCTAAAACCAATGGAGTTCTAAGGATGGTTTTGTCGGTGTGGCTGACCCATAGTGATTGTGGGTGGGGAAAACTTAATTGGAATGTAAGTAGCTAATAAAATCTGTGGCAGTTTTCAAAGTGGTTTTAAATGTGTATCATTTTACGAATTTGGCAATAGAATAGGGTCCTATGTTATCTTGTTAAAAATAAAGGATAATAATAATTATTTAAACAATTAGTTAGTTTTTTTAGTCATACCCCAGGCTGTATAACCTCCAGATCTCTGAATGATGTATTGTCTCTGGTCTTGGATCCAAACAGGGGGTAGTACCAAATTGAAAACCATTTGAGATCAATCTGTAAAACATATCAGCAGCAGCAGGCTGTAGTGTAACATGAGCTGCTGGTAATGTACACAAATACACTTTCTAGTCACCTCCCAACCTCCCACTATCATACTTCAATACAGAGACAATACATCATTCATTTATACAGCCTGGGTGCATGATTAAAATATAGTAATACACTATTTAAATGCACAGTAAAAGTTTAATAAAGTATTTTCCTCATCAGTTATTATTATTATTATTATTATCATGTATTTGTAACGCACCAACATATTCCGTAGCGCTATACATAAGTTAAGTTACAGGCAATGACAAGTTAAAGATACACACATTGCAAAGAGTGGATGGCCCTGTCTTTGAGCTTTCCCTAAAGAACCGCGCAGGATTGAAACTCGCAAACTTACAATCTAAAGGTTAAAGTGTGTATGTGGTACAGTAGGGAGAGAGTAGTGCTGAGCATGTTAGGGAGGAAGGTTATAGGCTTCTTTAAAGAGGTGCGTTTTTATTGATGTTTTGAAGGATTTAAGGCAGGAGGATAGTCTGGTGAAGCGAGGCAAGGAGTTCCAGAGAATAGCGGCAGCGCGAGAAAAGTCCTGGAGGCGGGAGTGAGAGGAGGTGACAAGAGTGGTAGAAAGAAGAAGGTCGTTAGCAGAACGAAGAGGGCGTGTGGGGGAGTATTTGGAGATGAGAGCAGAGATGTATGGGGGTGCGCTGTTGTTGAGGGCTTTATAAGTTAGGGTCAAGATTTTAAACTTTATTCTGGAGGCTAAGGGAAGCCAGTGAAGTGATTGACAAAGAGGAGCTTTGTACTGAAGATGAGTCTGGCGGAGGCATTTATTATGGATTGAAGTGGGGAGTGGCGAGTGATGGGCAGGCCAATAAGGAGCGAGTTGCAATAGTCAAGACAAGAAATGATGAGAGAGTGTATTAGAATCTTAGTAGTGTCTTATGTAAGGTAGTGGCGTATTTTGGATATGTTTTTTAGATGGAAAAGACAGGATTTGGTTAAAGACTGTATGTGTGGGATGAAAGAGAGGGCAGGGTCCAGTAGAACCCAGAGACAACGGGCTTGGGAGGTGGGAGTGATGATGGCATTGTTGACAGAGAGAGAGAGATGTGAGGAATTGAAGCTGTAGTAGAGGGAGGGAAGATTAAGAGTTCAGTCTTAGACATGTTGAGTTTCAGATGGTGGGCGGACATCCAAGAGGATATACTAGAGAGGCAGTCGGAGACGTGTGCTAGAAGAGAGGGGGATAGATCTGGTGCTGAGAGATATATTTGGGTGTCATCTGCATAGAGATGGTACTGGACCCAAAAGAGTTTATTAGGGTGCGGAAATCTACTGACGGAGCGATGGAGGTGGGTGTCAGTTGTATTGGGATGTCTTAACGAGGTATGTGTTGAGGGCTCATAAGGGTGGATGCGCTGGATTAGCTCTGTACTTTATGCGAAGATAGCAGTGTAATGGTCTAGTTATTAAATCTGATATTTGTAGCTTTCTCTTTTTAATCTGCGCTTACTGGATGTTTTACCTTGCGTTGTTGTTCTTTTTCTCTTCTCTAATTTTTTATTTTTATTATTTCTTTTCTTTTCTTTATGTTATGTTATTTCAATTGAAATGTTAACTGTGACTCATGTTACCTTAATAACTAAAAAAGGAAAAATGGAAGGCCTAGTCAGTTAATGATGGGAAACTATTGTACTACGAATGTTAGCGTACCTTAACTGACTAACTACAGTTGTTTTAAATGTTTTATTGTGCATTGCCTTCTAATAAAAGTCTATTTAAAAAAAAAAAAAAAAGAGTTTATTAGGGTGCCGAGTGAGGATGTGTAGATGGAGAAGAGGAGGGGGACTAGGACTGATCCTTGGGGTACGCCAATAGACAGGGGGTGAGGAGAAGAAGATGTGCCGGAGAAGGAGACGCTAAATGATCGTTCTTGGAGGTATGATGCGAACCACAAGAGAGCAGTGTCTCGAATGCCGAGGGAGGAGAGAATGTGGAGTAGAAGCGAATGGTCAACTGTGTCAAAGGCGGCAGAGAGACCCAGAAGAAGCAAAATAGAAAAGTGGCCTTTAGACTTTGCGGTGAGCAGAGACTTTTATGAGGGCTGTCTCAGTGGAGTGTTGGGGCCAAAAGCCGGATTGGAAAGTGTCCAGAAGAGAGTTAGAGGAGATGAAACTGGTAAGGCGGTTATAGACGAGCCGCTCCAGCAGTTTGGAAGCCAGGGGAAGTAGAGAGATAGGGCGATAGTTAGATGCAACGTCAGAATCGGATGAGGGTTTCTTGAGAGTGGGTGTAATTATGGCATGTTTTAGAGATGATGGAAATGTGCCATTGTTTAGGGAAATGTTGAAGATATGTTTGAGAGCTGGGATTAGTGTAGTAGAGAAGGGAGGGATGAGCTGAGATGGAATAGGATCTGAAGGACAGGTGGTGAGGTGAGAGGATAATATTAGGATGGAGACGTCATCTTCTATTACAGGGGTAAATTAGTTCAGAGTGGCTGTGGGAATGGAGGGGGGGGGTAATTTGGGTGTTGTTGGTTAGTTGAGCTAGTTGAGAGAGTGAAGTGTGTGAGCCACGGTGAGAGGAGAGTTCGTTGTGGATAGATTTTATTTTATGTGTAAAATGGTTGGCAAAGGGATGGGATGGGGGGAGGTGGTGGGCGGAGGAGAGTATTGAAAGTGGCAAAAAGATGTTTTGGGTTAGAGGACAGAGTTGATATTAGTGATGTAAAGTACTGCTGTTTGGCCAGGTTGAGGGCAGAGGAGTAGGAACGTAGCATAAACTTGTAGTGAAGGAAATCTGCTGCAGAGCGTGATTTCCTCCATAGTCGTTCAGCAGTGCGGGAGCACTTCTGAATGTAACGTGTGTGTGTAGTGGCCATGGTTGTGGATGAGATTGAGGGCGTTTGCGTGTAGTTATGGGGGCTAGGGTGTCAAGGGTGGAAGAGAGAGTAGAGTTGTAGTGTGAGGTGGCAGTGTAAGGCAGTTGAGGTTGGTGAGAGTGCTGAGAAGATGTTGGAGCACAGTGGAGAGTTGTGTAGGGTCGACTTCTAGCAGGTTTCTGTGGGTTATTGTGGCTGGGGTTGAAGAAGAGTGATGGGAGGAAGATGTGGTGAGGTTGAAGGTAAGGAGGTGATGGTCAGATAGAGGTAGAGGGTGGACGACTAGGTTGGAGGTATGGGTAATATTGGTAAAAATAAGGTCAAGAGAGTGTCCAGCATGGTGAGTTGAAGTATCTGTAAGTTTTGAGAGGCCGAGGCAAGAGGTGAGTGCAAGTAGTTTGGCAAGTAGTCCCTACCTAACTATTCTTTAGAGAACCCTTTTTAAAAACACTAAAGTAGCCCTTTAAGTGAAATTAAAAGGGTCTCTTTTAAAGATAGCATATGATTTTATTTTGGTTGCATGAATATTGAGAGATCGATAGTATAGAAACAAATTAAGGGACACAGGAAAATGCTGATGTTTAAGATGTTTGTCGGGGTGGGGAGGGAAATTTTTATTAGCCTGAGCACTACATTTAGACTATATATATATAGTGAGAGAGAGAGAGAGAGAGAGAGAGAGAGAGAGACTGTACATAAATGAATATTTGCATATGTATTATAAAAATAACTAAAGATTTGTACATTTATATATGGTCCTTGAAGTGTTTAAAGTAACTCAGCAGATGTGCCAAATATAGTTTAATTTTTAATTATAGATAGTAACAAGTACATTATCAATTGAATGTTATTTAATAAACAGCATTTTTCTACAGTAAACAAACAATACATTTTGCACTATTTAACTGTCAGTCAACCTTTTCAATCCACTCACAAGAAAAAAGATTCTAATGTTTTGTTAATATGACAAAATGATTAAGCCCTGAGTCATTGTGTCTGTTATCTTCACCACAGTCACATGCCTAGGCCCTCATTCAATTGCGATTTGGCCGATTGAATAGGGCTATAAATAAGCACATAACATATTTTTTTAAACTACGTTTTTAGTTAATGAAAACCTTGCTTTTGGATAGATGCTTACTAACTAAAAACTTCTTTAAAAAAATATGTTATGTGCTTATATAGAGCCCTATTCAATCGGCCAAATTGCAATTGAATGAGGGCCCTAGCCTTTTTCTTTTTAGCCGACTGCACGGAAGACAATGAATCAGGGGCTAATCAAGTAATTAAGGCAATGATGTCACACTGACGTTAAATGTTGTTTTTTTTATAATATTCAATTGATGCAGTTGTTGTCATCATCTACAATTTTAAATTATACTATATGTGCAACCTTCATTGTGTCGCTTTATTCTGTGCCATGTGTTTTACTTTAGCAATGCTAGGTGTTTGAGGATTCTCCCTGGGTTATAGTTGAGGGCATTATACATGACGTGTCATGATTCGTTCTGGAGGTTATGGGGAGCCAGGGCAATGACTGACAGAGTGGTGATGTTGACATTGAGCGTTGGATGTAGATGAGTCTACACATTCATTATAGATTGGAGTGGTGATAAGCAGGTGAGGGGGAGACCAGCAAGGATTGAGTTACAGTAGTCGAGACGAGATATGATGAGAAAGTGAATTAGAATCATAGTTGTGTCTTATGTTAGTGACGTATTTTGGTGAAATTTGTAAATGAAATAGATAAGATTTGTTGAGTGAATATGTATGAGGAATGAAGGAGAGGGCAGGATCAAGAAGAACCCCAAGACAATGGGCTTGGGAGGAGGGAGGGCTAATTGCATTGTCCACAATGAGAGATATTTGAGAAATCAATGCTATAGTAGAGGGTGGGAACATAAGAAGCTCGGTTATTGACATGTTAAGTTTGAGATGGTGGGTGGATATCCAGGAGGATATGCTAGAGAGGCATGTGAAAACTTGAATAGAGGAGGATAGATCTGGTGATGAGAGGTAGATTTGATGGTCATCTGCAGAGAGATGATATTGAAATCCGAAAGTTTTTATTAAGGTTCCAAGTGAGGAAGTATAGATGGAGAACAGGAGGGGGCCTAGGACTGATCCTTTGGGTACGCCAACAGACAGAGGGCGAGGTGAAGAAGTGGAAGTGAACAAGTCATTAGTAACTTTTATGAGAGCTGTCTCTGTGGAGTGATGGGGTCGGATACCAGATTGGAAGGTGTCAAGAAGAGAATTGGAGGAAATAAATTGGGTAAGGCAAAACAAACCGCAGTATAATAAGCAGTATATTTTCTTAATCAATAGTCACAATATTGAATGAGCTGATTTGCCTGTATAATTGCAAGGACTGGTGTGCCCTTGACATCCAATAAGTAGTGATATAACTATAGGAGTCATGAATTCAAATCAATGAGATCTCATACAGCGTTATAGTTTGTACATATACAGGAATTTCTTACAAGTTTCAATAAATGCCTACATCCATGTACATGCAGAATCCGAGCATGCAGATTCCAAGCATGCCCAGTCTTTTTTTTTTACATATGGCTTATACTGAAAACAATAGGTTCCGAGCCCCAGGGGACAACCATATATTATTTGCTATGATCTACAATTAAACTGAGATACAGATATTCTTTAGACGGTGGATCAGAAATATTGACTGACAGGTAAACATTACAAACTTACATGTACATTTATTATAGGAAAATGTTTTTTTTTAACAACATTCAATTGATAAAGTGCTTGTTATTACATATAGTTTTAAGTTATACCATATTTTGAACTTCCACTGTGTTACTTTAACCATAGTATGAAGTGGATCAATCATCATGATACAAAAATTTGGGAGTTGAAAGTCCCTTTTACTGTCCCTTTAAAGCAATGGGTGTGTAATGCACATCGGGTTGGTTATATCACTCTTCTCTGTAGTCAAGGAAACATAGCAACTGATTGACTTCATAGAATGGCCCAGTGTAGCTGTAAATACTCATCACTTATCTGTTTTTATTCACGGGCTGTGATGACCAGATGGTGATTTGTGAGGTCTCAGGGACACACAAATAACAGAATGTAAACTTGTGTGACTTAACTCAGATCAGATGCCCAGCCTTTATTTGTTCTCTTTTTAACTTCTGTCATGAAAGGTTAAAGATTACTGAGATAATTGGCAATAAAAGCGTCTAATTCGTGTGACTTTTGACCGGTAGTCATAACTTGGCTGTGGTATGTGTTGCATGTATATTACATACTACATTGGCATAGTGATCTCAGCTTCATAGTGGGATTCATTCCATGTTCAAAAACTCTACCACCATGAAACCTTTTATAATTAAAAGAAATAAACTATGCCAAATGGGGTCAGTAAGTGCAGCTTATAAAAATCACTGAAGTCACAATTTGTTATCATGTATTAAAGGACCACTTTATGTGCAAGAAAAATGTTACTTGTTTCTGATGTATGTAACAAACTATTATTAGCATCTGTGTAGGCCATGAACATAACATTATCACATATATAGTTGTGAGCAATATGGGTGGTTGCTAACGCTTGCGGGCTCGCGTAGCAAGCCTGCCACAACTGGGGCCCTCGAGTTTCTGGCAAGGAGTGCCAAAGGCGCTCCTTGCGCTGGTGGAGATGAGCGCCGTAGGTGCTCATCCATACGACGCCCTACGACTTTCGGACCACAAGTGGAGGCTCCCACGTCGGCTGCAATGAGCCGCAGGCCGCAAATGCAGACCCTCACAAAGCGGGGGGCCACATTTTCGGAGGTGGAGGCTCAACGGCGCCTCACAACCACTTACAAACGACCACACAAGCGGGACTTTGAAAAAAAACAACAAACACGCAATGACTAACTACGGACTTACAAACACGCAATGACTAACTACGGAATTACAACCCGCGGGACTTAGAAAAAAAACATTACGGACTCGCAAAAATACGACCTTAACGGACAACCCACGCACAGCGGCAAACATTAAAAAAACAAAAATACACACAAAAATAAACCTCTGCAACACAGCTTAAACCTCGATTTCAGTCAAATTTACCAAGTTTACACACTCGAAAATCCCCTAAGGGAGAGAAAAAATTGGCCAAGAAAAAAACAAAAACGAGGCTTTACGATGCCCAAAGCCGCAAAATACCTCGAAGCAAATATGGCTTTTACAAAAACCTGTACGACCTACAACATACACCATTAGCAAGGACGCTAAATAATACAAACCCGCCTACCACATACACATTGGCCGCCATTTTACAACACTAACTTACAGAATGCGGAAGTACCCAGCTACACAAACGGCTTCCCCTCGCGCACGCAGCCTATTTACACTACACACTGCACACATTGCTGACACTTACACCTCAGCTCAACAACACTGCAAATCTACATCAAAACAGATTATTAGCTCTTCAGCACATTCCATGCTGCATATATTAATTAGAAAGAGGTAAAGTATATTAATTTATGATTTCATTAAGTAAGTATGATTTCATTAATTAATTAATTAGCATAACAAAATAAAATAGACACAAAACAAACAAAAAATGAACACCTCCCTAGCGCAAACAACCACAAACACCTTCACTGCGCCACCCACAAGGAGTGCCAACGCTGCTCATAGGACACAAACTACACCACTGCGGACCTTACAATAAGGGCAAAAGCGCCTATGATAAAAACAAATACACCAACCCAGAGGCTCGCAATGAGCACACAAGGATCTCAGACCACCAAAACACTTACTCTCTGTGGCAAACAGCATTACCTGCCTTACAATTTTATTGCCGTAATTTTTTGACGGGCAAGTCGCTAGTGTTTGGATAAAATTAGAAATGTTGAAGACTTTGTTTATGAATACAGGAATCCATTTTGTTTTTGTTGCATGATTTCATGAGAGCTGGATCACGAGGAGTATGGTTTTTAATTTTGAAATGGAGAGGGGGAAAGAGGAAGAGGTCAGGAGGATTTGTTAGATAATTGGAATTTGCTGAAATTGACACCATCTTCTTTCCCCCACGAAGGCCCTGTAGCAGGGAGCTTGCATCAATAGATGCAAAACATATCTCTCCACATATGTAAACACTGCTTTCACACACACAGCTTCCATCAAAGTATCACTGATGCACCCAGCATCAGGCATAAACATCAAAATTATTTTTTTTCTAATTAAAAATTAGGGTTAGGACTTCTTTCCTGACAAATTATGCTCTTATACTCAACTGTGACTAAACTGTGTTTAAACATATGGATACTAAATATATTTGTACAGGGGCCTTTAAAAGACCAGAATTTAAACTAAACACATATTTTGCGTTTGTTTGAAAAATTAGGGCTGTAAGGTGTCCAGACTACTTTTGGAATAAAGTCGGAATAGCCACCTACTAAATACTTTTTTTAGCTGGATCAAGCTCACCCAATAGAGGTTATGATTTTTCAGCAGCTCCATAAATGGTGCAGTTCCCTTACTCACCCTAACTAGAGTCAGGAGGAGGTCCTGACTTGCTCACAAAGCAGTTTGTACACGGATGAAAACAACATTTAATAGCAACTATTTTCCATGCAATTAAAGATGTTTGTATTGTAACATGTAAAGCTGCTTGTTAAAATGTATGATAGCAAAGGTGTGGTTTCAATGTCCCTTTTAATATTATTAGTATTGAAATGTTACTTTATAGCAACATTACTTTTATTTCCTTTGTTCGTTCTATAAAGGAGCACCAATGACTTCTATATGAAAGAGGATGCTGAATAAACGTCAAAATGTATGTAATATTTTTCAGGGAAAAAGTCTTAAAGCGAACTTTAATAAGAAGAAATAAACGTTGATGCCTCTGCTGGAACCTGGAGACATCCATTATACTTCGGTGAGACTGTGAAAGAGAGTTTATATTTCCTGAGAGCCGGGCTTGCTTCTAAGCATGTGTAGTGGAATACTCTAAAGCTTTTTATTTAATCAGCATGCAAAAAATAATGATGTAACGTGCGTATTGTGTCTCATAATGAACTATTTGTTTCCAGGGTGAGTGCTATACAAGGCTTTGGTTGGCAGTGACATGGTTAACATACAATGATAATACAGATAATGGGTCTTGTGTGTTTCTAGAGGTCCATCCTGTATCTGTTTCCCTAATGAAAGGGTGAAGCACTTGAGAGCAAAGGATTGACACAATTTAATAAGAGTAACAATAAAAAATCCATTGTCTGCAACAGTTTTTTTCTCCACTTGCTTTAACTCAATTTATTTTTCATTTTGTGGACAAGAGATTTACCCCTTGGTATTAGTTTATGATTTTGCTGAGAGAATTATCCAACATTCACACTCAAAACAGGAAATATTATTTTTATTATTTATTTTGGGGCCACGTCTTACCTCGAAACAAAACTGAGTCAAATCACTTCAATACCACTGTGTTTTTCATTACAAAGTTATTACATGTAGAAATTACTGCAAATTATCTGAAATGAATGGAAATTATGAGGTTTAAATTCCCCAGGTTACAGCAAGCACCGTGCTGGAAATTTAGTTTGTCATCTTGCTGAACATAATTGCTACAACACAATTTCTTCCATTTTACAACTGCAGCATAACTTATTTATACCGGTGTTGTAATTTCACATCAATAAGTTGCTTGGGAAGGATTGCACAGGTGGTAACTGAAAACAATCATTTTCGGTTGGGCCCAGGTGGAGCTGTTGGAGGAGAAAAGCTTCTGTTATGGAGCTGCTAATGCTTTGTCTCAGAGAGGTTATTAAAAGTGGGTCTATTGAACTTGTGTAACTTCTAAGGACTGATAATTATTGGGTAGGATCCTGAGAGGCTGTTTCGAAGATGCAAATGAAAATCAGATTGGGTGCGTCCAGTGGCGGAGCTAGACCACGGAGGGCCCCGGTGCCAAAAAAATTCTGGGCCCCGAAGGAGGTGGGATGTAAACATGTATTTGGGCTGGGCCCCCCAAGTATTAGAGCCCCTTCCTATTAGAGCCCCTTCCCATGACCCCTTCCCATAAGAGCATCCCTCCCCATAAGAGCATCCCTCCCTGAGACCCACCTTTTATAGCTGTTCCTCTTCCCTTACCTCCTGCCTGTGTGAAGCACAGGTATATACATATACTATCTCTACATAGCAGACAGTCCCTCTCAGCAGCCATCTTCACATAACACCCAGTCCCTCTCAACATCCACCTCACAGAACCTATCCCACCTATCATCCCTGCTTTCATACAGTCCTGAACTACTCCACACTGCCACGTCTTGAAGCTTCAGTAGAATGCTTTACAGAAAATATAATTAAATGCAAAAATATATATATAACTGAGGTCTGGCAAGCCCAGACAAGTGCCCTGGTGCACTACACCACCTGCACCACTGGTAGATCCGCCCCTGGGCGGGTCAGTGGCAGATAGTGAAGGTTCAGACACCTGAGCACCTAACACTTGGTGGAGAGAGACACTGTTGGAAGCTACAGTGCTAAGATCAAATGTAACTTTTTAAAGTGACGTTGATTGTTTTCTTCAAATACTTATTTTATTGCTAATTAAATAACCCCTTCTGAATCGCTGCCTTGTTGAGGCTAAGTTTTACCCTGTACCCAAGACGGTCATAGCAGAGAGGTCAGACAAATTGAGGTCCACTGGAGAAGGAACCAGCAACCCACTCCAGTAACTTTTCCAAGAAAAGCATGTCACCATGTCAGCTTGGACTTAGATTTGTCCAGGGGGAAGTACCAAAATGAAAACCTTTTAAGACTGCTGTGCACTTTAGTTGTAGGCAGTCATGAAACATGAGCTGCTAGCAACATACACAAATACACTTTCAAGCCACCTCCCACTATTATACTTCATTCCATAGACACTACATGATTTAGGGAGTGGAGAGATAAGGAGTTCTTACTACCTGGATGTATGATTAAAACAAATTATTTATTATTTCCTCTTCTGGATCACAACATTGTTGTAGTGAAGGGGCTTGTGAATCGCAATGAAACTGTTAGCTTTACCATGTAGGCTCACCCATGACAGGCAGGCCATAGCAGATAGGTCAGACAAATTGAGGTCCACTGGAGAAGGAATCGGCAATCCCCTTCAGTATCTTTGCCAAGATAACCATATCGAGAAGCACAATCAGAGACATAGCGAAAGGTGTGCCTGGTGCACTGAGGTCCGTAGGGATCGGAGAGTCAGATACAACCGAAAGACTGGACAACAACATCAGCTAAAGAAACAAATGAAACCTTATTGTTTGAATACTACAGTGGCCCTTTAAGCCATTCCTCCAAATTCCCCCATTCCTTTTGTCATACTTCTGGCAAGAGCCATATTTCCCAAACAGGCCACAAATGGGCAGCAGACAAAAGGGCTCCCTAAATTTATATCTTAACTCAATTTTATTTTTTGGACTTTCCATTCAATTTGTCTTCTTTCTTTTTCCCATTCCCTATTTCTCTCCCTACTATATTAGCTCTTAATCTTTTATCCAACATTTTCTCCTCAGTCTCTTTTTTTTCCCTTCTTTCTTATTTTTTTCTATTTTTGTCCACTTCCATTTCTCTTTCCCTGTCCCTTCTTTTTACCTATAACCCCTTGCTCTCTGCCTCTATATCCCATAATCCTGATTTCTATCCTTTCATTAAGTCCCATGTCTTCTCATTTAGTTTTCCCTCATTCTTCTCCCTTCCCTAATTCACGTAATCTCTTCTAATCATTTTCCCATATACAAGACTGGTAATGATTAAATAGCACACCTCCCAAATGTTCCTCCTTTACACTGTCCTTTCAACTTTAAAGGAAGCTTAGCGGTTATTGGACCACTGTGGAATTATTTTGAGGAACTGCACATAATACCAAACCTTTTAATTTAATTAATTTTTTATATCCAATTCTCCTAATGTGTAATCATTCACTTTAGCTTCAGCTGATCAACTTCCTGGGGTGAGACTTTGAATACACATTAAATATCTGAGCAATGGGAATATGGCAGTTACATATGCCAGTGATGTCCACATAACTAAACAAAGGTCCAGTAGTTTATAGGGACATACCAACCTGAGAAAGTAATAGGCAGCAGCAGGGAAGACAGTAAAATGGATTCACAAAGTAAAGAATAATTACACATGAAAGTTGCATAATATAAAGGCTGTGTTTTTTGTTGCTTTCTAAAAACATTTTACCCACTGTCATGTTTAATTATACAAAAAACAATATAGAAAAAAAAATGACATGGTAGTCCTTTAAATCCAGCCCTGCTTATGCTCACAAACTGACATATACTCATGACTGCTCTGAAATGTAACTGCATATTGGCTCTATATTATTGGCTCAACCATCATGCTTACAGCACCCACATTTTAATAAATGGGTGTTTATATTTCTAAGCTGACTAGAGGGGGTTCCACTATTAGCAATATATCCTTTAGGGACCTGCAGAGTATACGTAGTTACAACCCATTCCTGGGTGAAGAAAAATGTAGCTATAAAGGTAGTGGGAATCAATGTGTTGTCTTCAAAGGGATGGAGAGAGTTGCATAATGCTGATTCAGAAATGGCTCCATATCCACTTCCAATAAATGTATGTTAGAAAAAAATCTCACTCCATTTCACTTTAAAGGAAAGGACGCCCCAATCAGTGGTATGATAGCATATTGTGGGTTACATCCGGAATACGTAAGGAAGTAATGTAGCTCTTGGTCCTCTTATTGTGCCAGGTGATAGATGAGTGAGGAGGCATTGGTTAGGTGTGCAGACAGTAATGGAGCATGCAGTTGGCCTTTTAGTCCATGGATTGCTCCATATTGTTTTTGGCCCAAAATACCACATGCATTGAAACTTTTTTTTTGCCATGTAGGTCTCCAACTATTTTGGCCCCATATGTCAGTTATATAGCAAATCGTCTTTGGCTTTAATGTCCACCACTATAATTAGGTATAGGAGAGATCTATTGTCATGTATGATCTTAAATAGAGTCAAATGATATATATCCCTGCCTGGTAGATGGTCTTTTGTTTATATTTATTGTAGCTTCAGATTAGAACGGCATCTCACCTATACAAGTGGACATGTCTGGGCATGGAGCTAGGCCCATGGATTTTATCCAGACTCCCAGGCTTCCTGGTTGTTTCTATACAGGAGGCTTCAGATTGTGCTTTCATCCAAAAGATGATTAAGTTGTCATTCTTGGATGGTTACATTTTAAGGTAATATTTAATTAATTCTAAATCTTTGATAAAGAACTGAGGGGAAGTGCTGCCACACAATATGGTTGCTTGACGGAAGTCCCATTTACAGCTGTTAAAGCATTGCAAAAGAAAGGAGCTGCAAACTCAGTTCTAAATATTTCAGAAATGGTTTACTCTAGAGAAAATCTGCTACTACAATGCATACACAAATTTTAATGCTCTTTAAAATAAAACCAACTCTGTGTTGGAGTGACAGAGTTCCTTTAAGTAGTGTGCCACTTCCTTTGCTTATGCATTTCTTCGTCTGGCTTGCACTGGGGCTCCCTAGAGCATTTCTGTAGTTTCAGATGTGGTGTATAGCTGCTGTCCTGGCTCTGCTACACAGCTGCCTAGCCTTGGTCTTTTTACATTCATTTGTTAGTTTTAGGCTCAACAGCTTTTTCCCTGTTGTAAATCTGTAAGAGAGCCACATAAATCATAAGAGTTCTAGAGAAATATTGACTGCACTTTCAAGAATTGTTGAATGCTTTTCTAAAGCTGGTGTGTCAGCCATGACCCTGGTCCGTGCCTCTGACTATAAGTGTCTGGCAGCAAACGGCTGGACTGACCAAGAAGATGTTGATGAATTTACCAGTTTTAGTTGAGATATCCAGCAGAAAATAAAGAATGACCATAAATCTGGCCATATGGCAAACGTTCTTACAGAGTAGCAGATAGTCAAATGATCTCATGGTCTTATGATGTCCAGCTTTTATTTTCCATGATCATCTGATCATGGCCAGACAGTTTAACTCTTTTACTGGCTGCAGTGCATGGTTTTATATAAAGGGTTAAACTCCTTGCGCTGTTCCTTATAGCATTGCTGATTACGTTTCAAGTTTGTTTACAGTGTTTTACCACAATAATCTCATTACAAGGTTATTTGCCGAGAATTGATTTCAGGGCTGTAGGCATGATTTAAGGATTGTAAATATTTTAATTTAAAGTATCTTTATAAGCAATGCTAAAGAAAATATTGGTACAATATAAATAAAGTGTAATAATAATAATATTCAAGAACAAAGCAGATATGGGTGTTTATTGATCAGTTCATTAGGCATATTAAATCATATTTACATATAAACAAATACAAATACAAAGATCTAATTTTAAAAGGATCCACAACTAATTTAAAGGACAACTGTACAATGGAAAATATTTATGTTTGAAACTTTATGTCTGACTAAGGGCCTCATTCTATTATCGGCCGTAAACCGTCCGTAAGGCTGCGATTCCTTGCGGGGGTCCCGTTACCTCGCAATTCAATTCAACGGCCCCGCAAGGATCTCCTCTTACGGCCGGCCGTAAATCTTGCAACCGGCCGTAAGCTCTGAAATCTAAAAAGTCAAAAATAAATTGAAGACAGCACTGTAAAGCTCTGTAAATGCTAGGGATCATATTGGGGGACAAGCGGATTAATAGTAACCCACTCTCAAGCTTGCACATCAGCCCAAATCCGAGTTTAAATTAACTGTTTATTTTCCGGCTGCGGCGTGGGCGGGTCTGAGGTGCTCCAAGCCCTATGGACTTTTTACATGGATATTTTACGTATATTAAAAAAAATTTTTTTTACGGATTTGAGTATAGGGGAATTTTGTGCTATTTTTGCTAACACCGAAAATCACTTTATAGTCTTCTCAAAGTGCAGGATGGCTTTATTTGGGCTATATTTCGTGCTTAATTGGTGCTAGCGGGACCTCTTTCCTGCAAGTAAGCTGCGGCTCGCTTTTAGCCTTGCAGAGAGGGTTCCCGGAGCAATTGAATTGCAAATAGGATTTTCTTACGGCCGATTTCCTTGCGGCCGTTTTAGATCAAAGGCTTTCCTCCGGCGCGAGCGGCCGCAAGAGATAGCAAGGCACCGGCCACAAGCCTGCCGGAATCCCCGTCCGGAGGGGAATAGAATAGCAGAATAGCTTGCGGCCGGTCCTTGCGGCCCGCAACGGCTGCGGCCGATAATAGAATGAGGCCCTAAGTGTATAATTAGGCAGAGTATAAATCTAGTTTTTATTAGGAAAAATATATATTTAAATCGATTTTCTGGTCAGCCTCATTAAATTGGGGCTACATTTTAAAATGTAGCCTGTATCTAAAAAGTAGGACTGAAGGCTATTAAGTTAGCCTTGTAAACCTCCCCGCAGACGACTTGCAGGTTAAAACGCAGGATGTCCGAAAAATGTCTACAGGGCTTGGAACGTGGAACTGTGCAGCCCGCAACCCTTTGATCTGTTAAGCCCATACCAGCTGCGTTTCAATGCTGCTAATAAATTGTAACAAAGTCCCCCACGAGCTAGCCCAACGAGTGATGGGGAGGACTCGCAATGGCTCTAAAAGCCCTTACGTTAGCTGTGGGAGCAGCAAAAGAGACCCCCGCTCCGGCCCCCATACCTCCTTCCGGCCCCTAAAGCTCCTCCCTGCTCTCCAAACTAATCCCCATGCTGCAGAGGTCCCGATCGGACCCCCCGATCGGTCCCCATTGGAACCCTTGCAGTGTCCCTATATTACCCCTTGCAGCGAGGGTCCCATTCAAACCCCCACTTCTAAGTAAAAAATTAACCCCTGCCGTGGGGGTACTATAAGTACTCCCCAGGCACCTAAAATTAACCCCATCACTCATGGGGGTCTATATAGACCCTCATGAGCCTCTAATTAACCACATCAGTCCCTATACAGACTCTTATGGGACAATAATTAACCCTCACCATTAACACTATAAGTGGAGGACCCTCATGACACAAAGTCTGAAAAGTACACTATTAACCCTTTCCTACCCTATCCCATTCTTACCCTCTCTAACTAATGAACACCCCTTCTACCCTATCCTGTTAACCCCCCTCTACCCTATACTATTAACCCCCTACCCTATCCTATTAATCCCCATCTACCCTCTCCTATTAAGCCCCTCTACCCTATCCTATTAACTCCCAATCTACCCTACCTATTAACCCCTACACTATTAACTTAACCCCTAACAAAATCCCTAGCACCCCATTAATTACACGAAATAAAAACAAAATTGAGGTTCCCGCGCATGCTTCGCTCAAAAAAATAGAAATTACGCCTTCTGATTGGCTGAAATCACTGTCAATCATATTTCAGCCAATCAGAAGGTGCAAATGTGTGAGCCAATCAAAATGGAATACACCCCTATATACCATTCTGATTCGCTCCAAGCATCTGCGCCTTCTGATTGGCTGAAATGTGATTGACAGCGATTTCAGCCAATCAGAAGGCACCCTTTGTATTTTTTTAGCAGAGCATGCGCGGGAACCTCCATTTGCAGCGGGGAGCTCCTCAAGGGAGGAGCTCTGTTAGTTTTTGATTTTTTTTTTGAACGTCTGGATATTTTTTGGAGGGGCCCTGCCTGCGACGACTAGATCAAGACCGGGGCATTGCTGAAGGGGCATTTTGGACAGGTAAGTGGAATATTTATAATTTATTATATTACATGTTGCATGTGTTTTTGTATTAACTATAATGTTCCCTTTTTTTTTAAGTGTGACCGGACCTGTGGACATTTATGGAGGGCCCTGTCTGGGACGAAGAACTGTTGACCGGCATTGCTGAAGGGGGATTTCTATTTTTAGTAATGATGTTTTTTTTGTTGTAATGTAGGTTTGTTTATTTGCTGTAATGTAGTGTTTTTTTATTTTCAGTTATATGTTTTTATTTTATGTGATGTATTTTTTATTTCAGTAATTTATTTTTTTATTTTGTGTACTGTAGGGTTTTTAATTTCTGTAAGTATAGTTTTTTTTATTTTGTTTAATTAGTGGGGTGCTAGAGATATTATAAGGGGTTAGGTAGGTAGTGTAGGGGTTAATAGGGTAGGATATAGGGGGGTAATAGGATAGGGTAGAGGGGGGTCAATAGTGTAGGGTAGAAAAGGGGTTAATTAGTTAGAGGGGGTTAATAGAATGGTATAGGGTACGAAAGGGTTAATAGTGTAGTGTTTATACTTTGTGTCATGAGCGTCCTGGAGGACCCTCATGGCACTTATAGTGTTAATGCTGAGGGTTAGGTAATGTCCCATAAGGGTCTGTATAGACCACCATGGGACTGATGCGGTTAATTAGAGGCTCATGAGGGTCTATATGTAGACCCCCAGGAGGGTCTATATATAGACCCCCATGAGTACTTATAGTACCCCCGCGGCAGGGGTTAATTTTTTAGCGCTGGTCCTTTAAGGACCTTTAAGGTCCTTTTAAGGACCCACAAGGCAGGAAATTTGAATTTTTAAATGCAGCGGGGGTCCTGATTGGGATCCCTGCTGCCAGGGGTAATATGGGGACACTGCAGGGGTCCCAATGGGGACCCCTAGCATAGGGGGGTTAACTTTAGTTACTTGACCCCGTCGGGTGCCTGGGGGTGATGTCGGGTGCCTGGGGGGTTCCCGCAGGCTTTCAGCAGCCATGATGGCAGTCTCTCTTGCCATTGGCTACCTCAAACCCGTCGATATGGGTTAGACTAATTGATTGTGCTCACAGCTGCACATCCAACGTGCGACAGACTGCGTTGCGGTTTAGCGTCTCTGTCCCTCAGCTCACAGTCCCTTCCAATTTAATAGCCCCATAACACGGGAACATTTCAAGCCCGTTGCCATTGCGGGCCTCACGTTGGAGTCACTGGCTTCCAATTTAATGAGGCTGTATGTGAGCATCCATGATACTTTAGTTGAAGTTGTGTATATGAAAGGTGTTTACATTGTATCTGTGAGGAAGAAGGGGTGATGTTGTTTTCATTCAGATTAAATTATCTAACAAATAATCATGAACTTTCCCTCTTCCCTCCTACACCACCTCTCCCTCCACTAAAAAATGCAAGCCTCGTTATCAAAATCTCAGGAAGTTATGGTTTCTACTATTCACAAAGAGAGTCTTCAAAATTCTGCTTTTCTCTAAAAATGTGTTTATGTTCATGACTTACACATCTTCTAATGATGTTTATTTGTTACATATTTCAGTAAAAAAGTATTACATTTATGTTCACATTTGGGCATCTAAAAAATGTATTTCCAGCTGAAAATTCCAAGAAATTGCACTCTGGGAAAATGGGCATGCAAATGAGTCCTCAATTAATTTCCACTCTTTAGTCCAATACTATTTTATATAAAGGTTCCTTTTAGCATATGCCTGCTCTATAACATTGTTTTCATGCACAGGAGGATGGATTTGCATATTTACATATTTCACAAACAAGTGCTAAAAAAAGAGCAGAACAAGCGATAGAATAGATTATAGATAAAAGAGAAATTAGAAGCACATCACATCGCCAGCAATGCTTAGTGAATCTCCCCCTAAACATGATAGGGACAAGCAAAAAGAAAAAGTGCAAATGACAGGGGAAAAAATGACAGAAAAAGAATGGGAAAATATCAGACTTGCACATAAGAAGACAGAAGGGAACAGATAGTCTTTAATGGCAATCATGGTAGATAATATATAAATATACAGAAATATAAAGTGAATAAGATTGGCTTCATGTTACAAATTGTGTTAATAATTATATATAATAAAATGTATGCCTATGCAATTTGCTCATATTAAAGTGTAATCATATACTCTGTGTCTGTGCTAGTAAAATATTTAAGACATCAAATACATGAATCACCTTATCCCCACTACATGAATGCAGAGCTGGTGAATCCTTCCAAATGGCTCAGCAATTCGGAATTGTAAAAAATGAACATTTCTGAGCAGCTATTTGAATATAAACACACTTCACTTACATAGAGAAAAGTTTAAAAGATGCACATCAAGGAGTGTAGAAATGACAGACACAGACGTCTCACATCTTCATGGAAATGCGGGAAGACAAAAGAGAGTAAAATGATGGCAATTTTATATATTGCACATAAGGGTTGTCTGAGTTAATGCATATGACAGAGAAATAGGGCTGGAGACTATATCACAAATGATGCTCATTCCAGTGAAAAAAGGATATTAACTACTTTGTTGCCAGGGGGAACCTACACTGATTATTTTATAGTAATATGGGCTGTACAAAAATCAGTGGTTCCCTATTAAATAAAAAAACATCAGATATCTAAAAAAAAATATATATTAATTTAACAAATTTGTTTGGCTACCAAAATCTGTATCGCTAAAAACTGGAAAAAAATCCTTACTGAATATCAACCATTCAAAAAAAAAATATTATATGTAAAAAGTCCCTGGTGGTCCAGTGGTTAGGATTTGGTGCTTTCACCCCTGCAACCTGGGTTTGATTCCAGTCAGGGAACCAAGATGTCACACCATCCTGAAGCCGAGCAGGGTTGGGCCTGGTCAGTACTTAGACAGGAGACCACCTAGGAGCTGTATTCTGTGGCCCACTAGAGAAGGAACTGGCAACCCACTCCAGTATATCTGCAATGAATACCAAGTGGATCAGCATGACCCTAGACATAAAGATGTGCTGGTTTGTTACGGTCCATGAGTTCATGGAGAGTCGGACACAACTGAACGACACAAACACACAATTTTTTTTATATCAGCACAATTAAAAACATATATATCTAGTTATAAAAATATGTTGTCATCTTGGGACAATAGCACGACTGAAACAGTTTTTTGAAGTCCTCAACTACCCCATTTATTTTAAGTAATACTTAACTAGTCTATATATGTAATTCTTTAAATATTTTTATTGTTAATTTGTGCTTTTTTGTTATAAGCTGTATAATTATTTATTATTTGTTATATATTATAATAAAAACGTAATCAAAAATCAAAAATAATGAATAGAATGGTGCTTATGTCTGTTTTAAAATAATTATTTTGGTACTAGTTGAAAGGGCCAGTGTGATCATATAATGTAGACGTACTACAGTAGACTCTCAGTTATCCGGCACCCACGGGAATTGCTAGATGTCGGATACATGTAGTTTCTGGTTGCTTGAGAGTTACTAATAAAATAGGCCTAGATTAGCTGCACATAGGGTGCCCTGCTAAGTATATTTGTCAGTGAGGGCTGTTCTAGCAGCAGCAGCTTTCACTCCTCACAGGTACGTTCAGCTGAAGGGTGCGGTGCTGAACCCGGGGAATGTAACGCCAGCACTGACCTGGCTCAGTCACTCTCACCTGTCTGCTTCCAGGTAACATTGCATTGGAGAGACATACAGTGGGTGCAATCTAGGTGCCTGTTTTTTTACCTTTTATATATTTATTATTTTGCTTCTGTGGGTTTCAGCTGTTCAATTTCCTGAGGTGGGTGGAAAACTTCAATGAGAAAGAAGTTTCCATCTGTACAGTGGGAATGTGGCATCTACAACTGGCAGATATTTCAACAGAACTATTGGAAAGCTGATTAGTTTACAAAGACATATCCTCCTGAGAGTGTAACAGATAGAAGCTGATAAACATAAATGGATCCCTGCAGTAAAGAATAGTGTGGTGTAGAATATAGAAATGTAAAGGCTGTATTTACTTATTTTTCTGTAATTTAATTTAAATACTTTGTCCATTATCAAGGATAATTATTGAAAAGATCATGAAGAGCACTTACAGTGGGGTAAATGGCCCATTAAGTTAAATTAAGAGACATATAAATAACATTACTTTAGTATTTAAAAAATTACTAATCAATTTTTTGCATGAAAAAATAGTGCTGCATGGATTAAATAATCTTACTGGAAATGCAGCTTTGAACCACTGTCAGGATCTATCTCTGCAGCCTGTATGTCTAGAATTTAGTGCTGTAGAATATATTTTTCAGTAGTCATAATAACAAGATGTACTATCCTTCTATCACAATGTAAACTGTCCCTTCCAGCCACATTATATTCAGAAACCTACCAGTAATCACTTGAAGATTTAACAGTACAGTGGAACCACTATATTCGTCATTAATCTGACGGATAAGGAATCGGATGAATATAGAAGCAATTTTTTCCATAGGAGTTAACTAAAATTGGAATAATCCGTTCCCAGCCCCAAATCTGATACATAAATTATTAAAAATGAAACCAGAACTTTCCCTTTACTGAGGAGCGATGATGGCAGAAACTGAAGAGGAATTATAGTTTAGAAGGAGGGTCATCTTCCATTAAACATCAGCTGACTCCAGTTCTGTGATCAATGTATTTTTTGTCCCTTTCCCTACGATCCATTAGCACTCAATTTAGCAAAAAACTTGTCCAATGGTGTTTGTTTCTGTCTGTTTTTTAAAATTTTGTAACTAATATTGGATTTCTTAATGAATATATGAACACTTTTTGCCTAAAATTGGATTTAATAAATATAGGGCCTGATGAATATAGAGGTTCCACTGAAGATCCAGATCTAACTTCTGGCACCCTTCTTTATATCTGAGTTTCCTCAATGTCAAACTATTTGAATGAAAAATGTTATATTTGAAATATGATATTTTAAGTGCATTATACAATATTTGGTCATGTGTGCATTTATTCAATTTTGTGCAGGATTAATCTTGCCCTATCAGCGAGAAAGGGGTTAACATAACAGGATGAAATATTTGGTGGCTTAAAGGTCTAACATAATTTTAAGCAATGTTGAAAATGACACTTGTGGGCCAGGTAATTTTGGTAAAGTGTGCCAGGCAGATTTTAGGAGTGTTTGCCTAATATTTATTTTTACATGGCTATTTCATGTGGTTCCGTTTTTGCAGACGTAGGAATACCAGGCTCTGTTTATTTATCCAGTGCTCACACACTCAGCGCTTCACTGTAGTGGGTAGAGAAACATCTGTGGCATGGGGTGCGGAGAGTGTGCTTACACTGGCCTTACAGGCACAGAAACCTCTGCTCACCATAATGCATCATGACTGATTAACCCTTCGCTGATATGCAAGCAGAAACATATGTTTCTATACTGCTCTGCATGGCCAGTTCCCATTGATTGAAAGGAACTTTATCACCCCAACAATAAATCTTTTTCTTAAAGAAAATAAAAAATGCCTGTACATGGCACTAAACCTTTAGGATAAGCTATTACTGATATATTCAGTATTGTTTGTGAAACTTCATAATGATAATGTGCAGCTCCATATGCTAATGTGCTTCATTTTCTAACATTATGGCAACAACAGCTAATCACTTTGCTCCGGATACATTTGTAAGCAGATTTACCAAAAAGGAATGTCCACACAAGGAATAACTTGATAGCAAGATATTTTTTAGAAGAAAAAAAAACAACCTTTATTTTTTTTACTTTTGTATCCACAACTGTAACTAACAGACAATGGGGGTGACAGAGGGACACTTGCATTAAGGAATTGCCTGTAGTCACAAGCAACCCAGGTGACGCCCTTGCCTAGACACTTTTTTCTAGAAATATCCTCAGAAAAATGGGCGATACCGGGTACACGCCTGCAGCATCCAATGGGCACCGACTAAGGAGCAAGAAATTGCAGGACTCTCCATGTAAGTAGGGACTTCACTAGCATGTAGGAGAAATGCTACAGTGCAATGCAGTAAATACATGTTCACAACCCTCGGTATGAATAATTCAAGCATTTATTGGCTAAATATCTAAATGATTTAGGTGCCGTGCATGTACTACATCCTCTCCTTCATGAATAGTAAGACTGGGCTCTGATACAACTGGTTGATTTACACTTTCTAAGAATTCTCGTAGACCGTGGCACAGTATAGAAGGCACTTATGCATAACACAGTTACCCCATCTTACAAACACATTATTATCACATACTCAGCATATTTAAGCAACATTGCCTGTTATACTATGCACTAACTTGTCTATTCTTAAATAGATTCCACATGGCATCTAATAACCAATACCTACTTTCATAAATTATAGTGTAGGCACCTGTTCATATACTATTCCTATATAACTGCATATCTTCACTGCAGTCGGTGCTTCACTTATTTTAATATAATATATAAGTGATATTTTTCCCATACCCTATCTCTCTCTCTCTATAATATATATATACTAGCGACTTGCTCTTCAAAAATGACGGCAATAAAATTGTAAGGCTGGGAATGCTGTTTGCCACCCAATGTGAGTCTCTGACGCTCTTAGCCTTTTTGTTATCTACAAAGAAGTACAACAATTATAATATTATTTTTAATTTTTTTAACATTCAACTTGTATTTCAACAACTGTTAAACCATATTAACCTTTTTTAATTGTCATGTATGCAGTAATAATATAACAATGGATGAAATTTGAATGAATACGTATTGTGAACCATTACATAAAGCTTTGTATCATGCAACTTATATTGGAAACAGTGGTCAACCAATTATTTTTAACAATACTAGCATTTTTAATTCTGAGCTATGCATGAGTAACAATAAGTCAACTTTGTATGAATGAGTATTTTAAACCATTACAGAATGCTTCTTGACATGCAACTTGTAGTTGAACTACTGGTAAAGCACATTATTGAATCCAGAGGAAGGCAAACAGTAAAACCCTCACTGAAACTTAGCTAATTGTATCAAAGGGGGAAAAATGAATTCCTTCCTGACCCCAGTAACTGGCTATCAGATTACTCCCTGGATCATTACTCTCCTTGTTATTAAACATGTAAATTTAAGAAGAAATGGTCATCATTGTACTAACATGAACTCTTAATTATATACAATGAAACAACTTTATCCTAACTAAAATACAAATTTAACATTATAAACAGTAACTGAATGTAGTAACATGTAACCTTGAATTGTAAGAAAATGCAACATAACTGTTTTGTGGGGCCAATCATGCGATAGGGCCACTTCCAAGACATTGGATTTTGTTTATTTGTTTGTATGTCCAAGTGGTTCCCTTGAAAAGAGCCCATGAGACTTGTAAGTTTGTCTATGTGAGATATAACCACTTTTTATTCTTGTTTTAGTTCTTTTTTTTTAACTTTTTTTTGTTATTCTTGTAGTTCTGGAAAATGGCAGATAGAGTTTAATAAGTGAAATAGTGGTCCTCTAAAAAGAGTCCCAGTGACATTCTAGTTCATCCTGGAAGTAAAACCACTCTTCTCTATGTTTTTTGACATTTTATAGAGTTTCTTAGTGAAATAGTGGTCCTCTAAAAAGAGCCTGAGTGAAATTGCTCTGCTTGTCACTATGTATATTCTGCCTATTACAGATTAAGAGCTTCATCTAAAGAGTCTATATTAAAGCAATTATATACTTATGTGCTATATTGTATTATATTGATTGTTTGTTATACGCTGAAGTCAGTTATTACCATACTCTTTATTGATGTGTCAGTATGCCTTCTATGTTTTATAGACAGTATTATTGATGTTTCCAGCCTATAATAGGATCCAAATTTACATATATATAATCCTACCTATTTTTACACATTTGGAGTGTTTAATTTATTTCCAAAGTATTGCACTACCCAGGTATGCGATTGGTGTTACCTTCCTATTAATCACTAAATAATAAATATATAATTCTTTCTATAGCACAAGTCACTTTTTTATATATATTTAAAAACGTTTTTCAGCACTTTTCTTAAGGTTATGACATATGCCTATCTGGGATTTGTGCAATACAATTTGAGAATTAAGTAATGTATTTATTTATAATCTTTATTAAGAAGATATCATTCTGATAACCCTCAGCAGACTGTAATTATATTAATTGGTACCACATAGAGTGTTATTGAAAATTATCTCTATTTATACCTGGAATCAAATGGTTTATTTTTTTAGTTTTTAATCGTCATAGTTTTCTTTCTTATATTATATTTTAAATGTTACAATAAATATATGCATTTTATATTCCTTGTGTGATATTATTAAGGGTTACAATTAGATATAGAAGTGTCTTTTTCTCTTTTCTTCTTATACATTTAATTACACTTACCAATTGTTGGGTTCTAGTTATAAGAATAATTCTAGTTATTTAGAACCTTTCCCTATATAATCATAGAAGCTATCTATCCTTTCGATATTTCAGTGAGTAAAGATTTTCCACACTTTACTTGTCTTTATACATGTTTCGACAATGTCAGTCCTATTTCCATGTGGCACAACAGGTTTTGTTTGCCTAAAACCTCCTCCTAACAACATGACCTTTCCACCAAATGACAAATCATTATCCATAACTTATTTGAATAATCGATCAAAACATTGCAGGACATGACATGACAGTTTAAATCCACTATGCACAATTCTGCCACCTTCTAACAAAAGTGGGGCAATTCCAGTTGTTGCAAATGGCATTGCCTTTTGACCCTGTGCTTGAATGTAACTCATCAAACAATTATACAGATACGTTTTTCCTGATCCACCAGGGCCATCTAGAAAGAAATAATGGTCTTTGACCATTTCATCATCTGTTGCATTTGTGACAGCGTTAAATGCTTGCAATTATTGTAATGTATTTAAAGTTGCAGGTTTTTCTTGTGTTTTTTGTTGTTGAAGCTCAGTGTCATAGTCATCAAAGTTAATTTCATCTATATGTCCTGGATCAGGCAAATTAAAACTTACACAATTTAATCCATGATAAATATTTCTTGAATTTCCATTAATGCTCTTAATAGTGCAATGGGCTCATTGTAACATTTCAAATAGTCTTTACACATATGTCCCTTAAATGTTTTCCACAAAGCTAATGCATCAGGTACATTGCAAAAGATGCAAATTAAATCAACTTGTTCTCTCATTTGCTTTGGCATTTGACATAGTGCTGCTTCTTCCAAACACCTCTTGCATTCGGTATCATCTGCTATGAAGTTTTGATGTCTTGCAGCTAATTGGAAAATATCATAAACTATGTATTTACTGTGCGTAAATGTTCATAACTTTGTGCACCAGGAACATGTAAAAGAGGTAATCTTAAACTGAAACGTTCAATGTCTCTTGGACTGGCAGTATAAATTCTTGGGATAATTTTATGAGTATGTTTTTTTCGTTGTCGCAATTGGCCATATATGAATACATGGTGATATGGAATCTCAATGTATAAAAATTGTCTGGCCTCAGTGTTCTGACAATTTTAACTGAAACCAAGCAGTAAGTGTTGTTGCTCTATGTTCATTTTGTGCTAGAGCATTTCTTTCATTCCCTGCAGTAAAGCAAATTAATTGATCTTGTGGAAAATGTACAGCTAACTGATACACAGCATGTGATCGATCATGCATCTCAAATTTGAGAAGACGCCACATTGCTTCTGGAGCACTGACATAGCGAGCATCTAAATAATTAGAAAGTTTGTCATGTAAAATTGGATTGTCTTGTTCATTTTGTGCACCTTGCACAACAACAGTTGCTGCATCATATCCTTGGTATATATATTTACAAGACAACAAAGTCAGAGGTGCTCATCAGAGAACGAACCAACCTTAATAGGTTAGTTCTATAGCCATGATAAGCTACTCTGAGAGCAACCTCTTTTAGCTCACTTGTGCCCTTCACAGGGAGAAATATCCTGTAGTATATCAGTCTGGTCCCACTCAGAAGAGTGACCCAGCCCTGAAATACCAGTCAATTCTACCCTGAACAGGAGAAACAGCAAACCCCAGACGCGTTTCAGCCTTTATGGGCCTCGTCAGTGAGGTGCAGCTGAACTCCCTAAGGCACAGTGAGCAAGGGGTCCACGTCTGGAGTCCCCTATTACCCTTAGGGAGACTAAACCCTAAAGGTAATTTGCATATACAAGACAACAAAGTCAGAGGTGCTCATCAGAGAACGAACCAACCTTAATAGGTTAGTTCTATAGCCATGATAAGCTACTCTGAGAGCAACCTCTTTTAGCTCACTTGTGCCCTTCACAGGGAGAAATATCCTGTAGTATATCAGTCTGGTCCCACTCAGAAGAGTGACCCAGCCCTGAAATACCAGTCAATTCTACCCTGAACAGGAGAAACAGCAAACCCCAGACGCGTTTCAGCCTTTATGGGCCTCGTCAGTGAGGTGCAGCTGAACTCCCTAAGGCACAGTGAGCAAGGGGTCCACGTCTGGAGTCCCCTATTACCCTTAGGGAGACTAAACCCTAAAGGCATATACAAGACTACAAAGTCAGAGGTGCTCATCAGAGAACGAAGGCCCATAAAGGCCGAAACGCGTCTGGGGTTTGCTGTTTCTCCTGTTCAGGGTAGAATTGCCTGGTATTTTGGGGCTGGGTCACTCTTTTGAGTGGGACCAGCCTGATATACTACAGGATATTTCTCCCTGTGAAGGGCACAAGTGAGCTAAAAGAGGTTGCTCTCAGAGTGGCTTATCATGGCTAAAGAACTAACCTATTAAGGTTGGTTTGTTCTCTGATGAGTGCCTCTGACTAACCTATTTTGTTTATGCAAATTACCCTTAGGGTTTAGTCTCCCTAAGGGTAATAGGGGACTCCAGACGTGGACCCCTTGCTCACTGTGCCTTAGGGAGTTCAGCTGCACCTCACTGACGAGGCCCATAAAGGCCGAAACGCGTCTGGGGTTTGCTGTTTCTCCTGTTCAGGGTAGAATTGCCTGGTATTTTGGGGCTGGGTCACCCTTTTGAGTGGGACCAGCCTGATATACTACAGGATATTTCTCCCTGTGAAGGGCACAAGTGAGCTAAAAGAGGTTGCTCTCAGAGTGGCTTATCATGGCTAAAGAACTAACCTATTAAGGTTGGTTTGTTCTCTGATGAGTGCCTCTGACTAACCTATTTTGTTTATGCAAATTACCCTTAGGGTTTAGTCTCCCTAAGGGTAATAGGGGACTCCAGACGTGGACCCCTTGCTCACTGTGCCTTAGGGAGTTCAGCTGCACCTCACTGACGAGGCCCATAAAGGCCGAAACGCGTCTGGGGTTTGCTGTTTCTCCTGTTCAGGGTAGAATTGCCTGGTATTTTGGGTCTGGGTCACTCTTTTGAGTGGGACCAGCCTGATATACTACAGGATATTTCTCCCTGTGAAGGGCACAAGTGAGCTAAAAGAGGTTGCTCTCAGAGTGGCTTATCATGGCTAAAGAACTAACCTATTAAGGTTGGTTTGTTCTCTGATGAGTGCCTCTGACTAACCTTTTTTGTTTATGCAAATTACCCTTAGGGTTTAGTCTCCCTAAGGGTAATAGGGGACTCCAGACGTGGACCCCTTGCTCACTGTGCCTTAGGGAGTTCAGCTGCACCTCACTGACGAGGCCCATAAAGGCCGAAACGCGTCTGGGGTTTGCTGTTTCTCCTGTTCAGGGTAGAATTGCCTGGTATTTTGGGGCTGGGTCACTCTTTTGAGTGGGACCAGCCTGATATACTACAGGATATTTCTCCCTGTGAAGGGCACAAGTGAGCTAAAAGAGGTTGCTCTCAGAGTGGCTTATCATGGCTAAAGAACTAACCTATTAAGGTTGGTTTGTTCTCTGATGAGTGCCTCTGACTAACCTTTTTTGTTTATGCAAATTACCCTTAGGGTTTAGTCTCCCTAAGGGTAATAGGGGACTCCAGACGTGGACCCCTTGCTCACTGTGCCTTAGGGAGTTCAGCTGCACCTCACTGACGAGGCCCATAAAGGCCGAAACGCGTCTGGGGTTTGCTGTTTCTCCTGTTCAGGGTAGAATTGCCTGGTATTTTGGGGCTGGGTCACTCTTTTGAGTGGGACCAGCCTGATATACTACAGGATATTTCTCCCTGTGAAGGGCACAAGTGAGCTAAAAGAGGTTGCTCTCAGAGTGGCTTATCATGGCTAAAGAACTAACCTATTAAGGTTGGTTTGTTCTTTGATGAGTGCCTCTGACTAACCTTTTTTGTTTATATATATTTATACACATATTTGATGGATTTGATAGAAGTGCAAGCTTCCACATTTATGTGTGCATTGTACTTCATCAGCAAATGTGGATTGTATGGACCTTCATATCTTTTATCGACCTTCTGGTCATGAATAAGAGCAGTTTGTCCTTCTCTTCTTTTATACAGAGGGTATGCATCACAATTTGCATAAGTCTGCATTTAAAATTGTTTTGGGAATTCTTTTGAGCATTTTTTATTTTCCGTACATGGTGAATTTGGATTGATATCTCCACATGGACCATGAATCATTTAGTGTGTTACAATGTCATAAAGTTTTGAATATTTTTCTCTATGTGGCAGTTCAGCAATAATTACTGAATCCACTCTCTCTGCAGTATTTAATTTATCGTTTTCCTGCAGGATTAAAAGTATGTGAGCATGTGGCAGGCCTCTTTTGTCGCCACTAAATCTGGTCGGTCAGAAGTATTTTGGCCAAGTTTTAATTTTTCCTTGATCTCTGGCCATTGTTGATTACATGTGAATGTAATGAATAAATCAGGTTTTACAAATTTTGTCACAATGGCCATGGCATCATTGTATCTCGCATATTGCGAAGAGATCCTTGGAAAGTGGATGGCAAAATGATTGCTCTTCCAGCTGGAAGGTCTCTGTTGGTAGCCAATTCAGCAACATAAACCATCAATCCACAATATTGTTCTATGCAAAGCTTGTTTTGTTGAAATTTGATAAAATGTAGATTATTTGCTTTGACTTGTAGATATGAATCAATAATCAATTGTTGTGTGTTTTCCCCCACATAAAATAGGATTAAAATTATTGCGAATAGCAGTTTGTGCCACTTTATATTCCAGCATAGAAATATTGTTTCTAGCACAAATTTTAGTATTGGGATAACTTTGCAATTGTAATTGTGATTCCCATCCTGGATCCAATTTGGATCCAAATTACAACTCAATATATTGATGTTTATAAAAGGTTGGTCTTCATTGCGTGAATATATTCTAATATCCCGCTAAAAAGGTGGTTCACCATCCTCATAAAGACCTTGGCAACCTCATTTACTGTTGGTAAATTATACCGTCTTTGATCAGTATGGCCATCTCTTTTCAAAACCATATTTACTCTTGGCACTGGCAATTGATGTATTTGAGCATGTTCCTGTTGTTCTTTTTCAACCTCTGCTAATTTTTTGTCTACTTGACTATATGAGTTGTTAGCCATAATTTTATCCAGCTGTTCAAAGACTATGCTCAAACACTGTTTATTTTCAGGAATCGTCATCCGTTCTTCAACAGCTTCCATTGTATCTAAACCATATAACTGTGCAAATTTCCTTTCCAGTCTTTCTTGTGGATGTAAATGTGAAGTGCGGTGGTAAATTTGTCATTGAACTCTAAAACAGTAAGGACCATGTCCTGGGACATTTTCTGCTTATGTCGCACCCATTGAAGCAAATTAAATTGCACTGTTATAATACCTGTTATTTTTTTTTTTTATTAGTATAATTTGGAAATGTTGGATCGCTCATTATAGTGAAATGTGTGTCTTTGTGGAAGTCTCACCTTTCCTTTCTGACAGCAACTAATAAACTCCCCATCAGTTGGTCTTTCCTTCAGAAAATGATAGGTCCAACAAAACTGACAAACCACATTCATTTATCCACAATAATGAATGTCTTCTGTTAGTGATATAAATAAAGGACTATCCTGAGCTTCCTGAACATAGCTATCAGTACCAGTGTGTATATCAACATTTGTGTCATGTGTATCAACATTGGTGTCATTAGGCAATATTGGGTCATTAGGCAATGGTTCACAGACATGTTTTTGTTTAGTTTTTCTTTTCTTTGAAGGTTCAGTACACTCAGTTTGTCCTTTTGCACTCATGTTTATTTTTATTGGCAAGACTCTGTTGGTCTTCTTCTCTTAGTCTTTGGGAGGTCTTGGGCAACTGTGCATCTCTCCATCTTTGCTTCTGTTCCCTCGCTGCTCTTCTTTTGCGTTCTTTCTTTCTTTCTTCTTTGTCCGCCATTGTAATCTGGAATTGTAAATACAGGTGTTTTAGTTTAAATTGTAAATTATTCTTGTATAGCAAACAACATGAATCAGCACATTCTTAACATTTTTCTTAGTTACCTGAAGTATTAAAGGATTAACTTCTGTTTCACTTTCTGATGGTGTTGAAGTTGTATTATTTTCTGTCTTCAAATCTGTAAGATATAAAATGCATTTCATCAATGTAAAAGCAAAAGACTTAATCATGTTTTGATAAAGAAGGGCATCATTAAATCATATACCTTTAATGGTGATGTAATTGCAGATGAAATGCTGCAGAGCTCAGGGTCTGTGTTCTTTCAGGTCCAGTGATCACAGAGATGAGCAAACTGTAAAATGACATGAAAAACATTGTTAATGTTTGTATTCAATTAATTGATTAATCAATGAAAGTATCATGTTTAATTTGCATACATGCAAAACATAAAGGCCTAAGCATCAATATGAAATGTATCAGGTGTCAGAGCATAATAAACTGATTTAAATCTGTAACTGTTTTGAGGGTCCTATCCCTGTCAGGCAATGAGCATTAATACAAATATATAAGTGCAATGTAAAATATATGATTTTTTTACTGCAGTGTAAAATATCAATTTTTTGTAGGTCCAAAGCATAATAAACTGATGTAAGTAATTGCACTGTAAAAAAAAAAATATATATATATATATATATATATATATATATTTGACTGCAGTGTAAAATATATATTTTTTTCGAGGTCTCAGAGCATAATAAAGTAATGTAAGTAAAATCAGTGCTAAATATAATTTTTTTGAGGTGTTAGAGCATAATAAACTGATTGAAGTAAGTGAACTACAAAATGTCCTTATTTGTAACTGCAGTGTAAAATATCCATTTATTTTATTTCCGGGTTCTATTGCTGTCATGCAATGAGCATTAGTACAGATATGTAAGTGTAGTGTAAAATATTGTAATAATTAATCAATTAATTAATTGACGTTAATGAATAAGTGTATTAGGAAAACTTAAACATAATACAGATATTTAACTGCATTTTACAAGAGCTTCTTTTTTTAGTGTAATGAATTTTTTTTTGTTTGTAATTAGCAATTAATAAATACATTTGAGATTAATAATAAATTAAGTAATGAATAAATGTGTTATAAAGAGCTAATCCTAATACAGATGCAGTGTAAAATATTCATTTTTGTTTCTGCAGTATAAAACATATTTCAGGGTCCTATTGCTGTCAGGCAATGAGCATTAATACAGATATATGTGTGTAGTGTAAAATATGGTAATTCTGAATTAATTAATTAATTAATTGCCGTTAATGATTAAGTGTATTATGAATAAGCATAATACAGACATATAACTGCAGTGTAAAAGACACTTTTTTTTTGTGCAGTGGGAAAATGTATTTGTTGATAAATAAATTCATAAATAAATGTATAAGAAAGAGGTAAGCAGAATACAGATAAATATCTGCAATGTAAAATATAAATTTTTCTTCCTGCAGTATATATAAATATATATATTTAAAATAATTATTAATTATTAATGTACATAAATAATTACATAATAAACGAATAAATGTATTGGAAAGAGCTAAGCATACTAAAGATATATAAATACAGTGTAAACTATAAAAAAATTTAGTGCAGTGAATAATATATTTTAGATTTTTTTTTAAATTTATATTAATAATTAATTAATAAAAAAAAATAATATACTTTACCTATTTATAATTAATAGTCAGCAATCAATATCCTGAAGAGCTAACAACCTCTTTGGATTTTCCGGCAGCAGAAAATGTCAAGTCAGACTGTCATCACCTGAGGAGAAAGTGTCAGCAATGTGGCAAGTGTGGAGTATATATAGGCTATGTGCGCGAGACCAAACCGTTGTTTTAGGCGGAAAAGCCACCCATTCAGAATCATAATGTTTTGATTTGCGCTGTAAGTTAGTGCTGTAAAATTCCTAATAGTGTATTTTGTACCTTGTACGTGCTTGGGTAAAAGTCCTACGTCCTTGGCGGTGTTTTGTGCGTTTTAATTTTTTTCGGCTGCCATTTTTTTTCTCACTTAGCCGATTTTCAAGTGCCGAAACTGCTTAAATTTAACTTAAATTTGCGTGCAACCTCACCCCAGACGTGCAGGCTGTCCCCCCGTGCTGTGTGTGATGTTTTTTATGTTTTTTTGTTATTCTTCTGTGGCTTTGATGTTTTCCTATTTACGCGGTTCGGCCGTTAAAGTCGTATTTTTGCAACCTCGTATTTTGTTTTTCAAATCCCCGCTTTTCTGGGTTGTTTTTTACAGAGATTGAGGCAATGTAGAACCTTCACCTCTGCAAATGCGGACACTCGCTTTGCAAGGTCTGCATTTGCGACCTGCAATGAGCCTTTGGCCGGGTCCTGACGCAGCCGGAAGACGCGCGGAGGAGGGGAGGAGCAGCTGCTCATGGAAGGTAAGAGAGGGGAAAGAGAGGGGGGAGGTAATTAGAGAGGGGTAAACTAAGGAGGGGGTTGAGGATGAGGAGGGGGATTGAGGAGGGAGGATGAAGAGGGGGGTTGAGGATGAGGAGGGGGGTTGAGGAGGGAGGATGAGGAGGGAGGGTGAGGAGGGAGGATGAGGAGGGGGGTTGAGGAGGGGGGTTGAGGAGGGAGGATGAGGAGAGAGGTTGAGGAGGGGGTTGAGGATGAGGAGGGGGGTTAAGGAGGATGGTTGAGGAAGGAGGTTGCGGAGGGGGGTTGAAGAGGGAGGTTGAGGAGGGGGGTTGAGGAGGGAGGATGAGGAGGGGAGTTGAGGAGGGGGGTTGAGGATGAGGAGGGGGGTTGAGGAGGGGGGTTGAGGATGAGGAGGGGGGTTGAGGAGGGGCGTTGACAATGAGGGTTGAGGAGGGGGGGTGAGAATGAGGTTTGAGGATGAGGAGGGAGGGTGAGGAGGGAGGATGAGAAGGGGGGTTGTGGAGGGGGTTGAGGATGAGGAGGGAGGTTAAGATAGGGGGGTGGGGGGGAAGTTTGCTGAGGGGGGTTGAGGAGGGAGGATGAGGAGGAGGGTTGAGGAGGGTGGTTGAGGAGGGGGGTGAGGAGGGTGGTTGAGGAGGGAGGATGAGGAGGGGGGTTGAGGAGGGCGGTTGAGGAGGGCTGGTTGAGGATGAGGAGGGGGGTTGAGGAGGAGGGTTGAGGATGAGGAGGGGGGTTGAGGAGGGGGGTTGAGAAGGGAGGATGAGGAGGGGGGTTGAGGAGAGAGGATGAGGAGGGAGGATGAGGAGGGGGGTTGAGGTTGAGAACGGAGGATGAGGAGGGAGGTTGAGGATGGTGATAAGGGAGGGAAAGAGACATGAGGGAGAGGGGGGAAAGAGACACAGGGAAGGGAGAGGGGGAAGAGACATAGGGGAGGGAGGGAGGGGGGAGAGACACAGGGGAGGGAGAGGAGGTGAAGAGACACAGTGGAGGGAGAGGAGGGGAAGAGACACAGGGGAGAGAGAGGGGGGACACAAGAAAGGAGCAAAGAGGGCACACAAGAGGGGGACACAGAGGGCACAAGATGGACACAGGGGGCAGCACATTTCCCACCCTCGGCTTATACTCGTGTCACTAAATTTTCCCAGTATTTTGTGGTAAAATAGGTGCCTCTGCTTATACTCGGATCGGCTTATACTCAAGTATATCCGGTATATATATATATACTTGTTCTTGTTTAGTCGCTCAGTTGTGTCTGATCCTATGGACAGCAGCATGCCAGGAACATCTGTCAGCCACTACCACTCTGATCTTCATCAAGTTCATGTTCATTGCTTCAATGACCTCATCTATCCATCTCCGCCTCTGCCCTCCCCTTCTTTGTGTGCGTTCAGCCTTTCCCAGGATCAGAGTCTTCTCATAATATGGCATGTATGATATGTATATGTATATATAGATATAAGATTGTTTATGTATTTAGGAAGTAAATATGTACAAAATGTGTTCTATACCCAATAATATATATTTAATTAGTTTATTCATTGGAAAGTACGTCACACATAACTTGTTTACATTCCCCACACACAAGAAACGGTTAATAATATAATTTGATTTATTATTTATTTATTAAATAACATTTTAAAGTAATCACCTCATGGTGGTGGCTAGACTAACATGATGGTACAAGCATATTTTGAATTCTGTTTTATGCATTACATTAATTTCTTTTTTAAGAGCTTTATCAGTTACTTTAAATTATCTCATTTTTATTCAAAATAGTTTTTTATAGATTTTTAGGGAAGCTGTGTAATAACGTTTAGTACACATACATATGGAAAGAACATATGGAGGAAGTCTCCAAAAGTATCATCTCTCTGATGGAAAATGAAACAGTGGGTTTGAAAAAGGACAATATGGATAAAGAAATAGATAGACACATAAATACAACAACATAGCATAGAATAACATGTCTGATTTGCTTATTGAACAATATAAAGAATAATTCATCTTACAGGCAAGGGCAAGACTTAATAGTTTTTACTTACTAACTAAATGGGTAAAGGTGGAATCCTAGTTGGCCGTTTTGGGGACCATAAATAAGAGAAGCAGGAGCATGTTTTGTTATTGAGGAAAGCCAGTAAGCTGATTACGGTGCTTTCAGGACCTGAGGAAGGACGACAGCTTGGTAGTAGGCAGCAGGGGTGTAGGAGCCAGAATAATTCTGGGAGGGAAATAGCTTATTGTATACACAGGCAGTAAAATAGCTTATATATACATGCATAGAAAAGAAAGACCTGGGGGGGGGGGTTGTCCCCCCTGGTTCCTACACCTATGGTAGGCACAGCTAGCATACTGAACTGATACCTCCTGCATCTGAGTGTACACTGAGGAGCAGGGTGGTGCAGACACAGCAATCTTGCCCATGAGCACCATGCCCTGTTTCTTTTGCTCTAGAGCAGCAAATTGCAAGCCAGCCACTTCACACCCAGCTCTTCCCTCATGCCCAAACAAAGAACATTCTCTCATGCCCTGGTTTTAAAAATAAATTACATATAAAAAAAAGTGGACAGAAAAAACAGGAAAAAGAATTTCACTGCCCTGTTGTCAGTATTGCTTTTGACTTGATAAAGAGAGGTTCATCTCTCGAAAGTTTGTTACTATAGTTATGTCAAATAAAAAAGTTATCACTATATACTGCAATACTCTCATTATTCACCTATATATATATATATATATATATATATATATATATATATATATATATATATATATATATATATATATATATATATAATTGTGTGTTAGTGAACACTGCCCAAAAGCAAATGCACTTGCCCCCATAATTTACATAAAAGTCTCATAGAATGAGGGGTGTGTAGTGCTTCATCAGAGCTGCAAATGAAATCACAAGGAAAATATGAAAACATTTTCAAAAATAAGTAAACTTATTTTTTTTAATAATATGCTTAATTCTCATGCTTTAGCACCCCATTTCAGATAAAAAATATAGTGAAATGGGAATCACCTGACTTTCCTACTTGCATATATTATCTCACCACTAGGGGCAGACAACATATTAAATGCTAGAGCCCTCACCTTTGTTCCTTCTCTCTCCCTCTAAATGAAAAACCTTTCTAACTTTCACTTCTCTTCTGACCCTTTTTATTCCTTATCTGTTTAATCTTTCCCTGATTTCTGCCCCTTCCATTCCCTTTAGATTGTAAGTGGTGAGTTTTCAGTCTTCTAGGATGCTTTGGGAAAAATAACTTTCTGCAAAGATTCTAAGCTCAAAACAGGGTCCTCCATTTTTGGAAGGTTGTTAATGCTGTATTTTCCCTTGTTTTTATCCCCTGTACTGCGCTACGGAATATGTTGGCGCATTATAAATAAAAGTTACTAATAATAATAATAATAATACTGGCTACACAGTCATTATGCTTTTAAAAACACTTTCATACAGTGGTCCTTTCATTTCTAGCAGCAGAGGTGATTAAAAAAATAAGTATGCCCAGTTGAAAAATGGTAATAGTGGCAGACATTTAACAATTAAATTAAATTCTTAAATGCATCTGTCACAGTTCCCATTTTTTCAACTGAGCTGCCCACTGCTAACATTAACTAATTGTTGTTGATAAAGCCATTACCTCAGAGAGTGGATCATATATATAAAAAAACTTTAAACTTCTATATTACTTCAACTTAGAATATTACGTCTATTGCTTGTGTACTTTATTGCTTGTGTACCTTTTCTGTGCCACTTTAGGTGGTCCTTTAACCATTCCACTGAGTAAGTGAAGTTCCACTATTTATGCTTTATGCCCTTACTATCTGCATTCTCAATAATACTGCATACAGGCTCGTCAGCAAATGTATTTTCTTCCATGCACAATTTTGAAAAAGAAACAATTTTTTTTATCATTATAGAAAACTGCTTCAATTTTGGCTGAGGAACCGCAATGTGTAAAAACAATGAAGTGTTTGGATTCAGACAGATTCATTTATAAGAGAAGATTTTGACAAACTGAATAACGTCCGCTTTGCATATCTAGGTTCAAACCCTTACACACAGTGTGATCCTTGTGATCCTTATACTTGATGACAGTTTTGTGTCTGTCCCAAAGCTTTTTTGAGTGTTGTCAGTCTTTACCAACACTTCTTAGAGACCCTTCAATGAAACTGCTTCCCTTCCAATAAGTGCTATTTGGAAGATAAGCACTGTGTCCCACTGATTCTTGTTACATATTATCCCTTCTTGCAATTTTGGATTTCTAAGCTTTTAGCCTTTCTGATCCACCCACAAAGCAAGATAATATACATTTGTAACCAGAGATCATTAACATCAATTACTGATAAGGCCATGAAGCACTGGTTCCCCTATTCTTTTTTTAAATAGTCTTTTATTAGAAGGCAATGCACAATAAAACATTTAACACAACTGTATTTAGTCAGTTAAGATATGCTAACATGTACAGTACAATATTTTCCCATCATAAACTCACTAGGCCTTCAATTTTTCCTTTTTTAGTTATTACGGTTACATGAGTCAGAGTTAACATTTCAATTTAAATAACATAACAGAAAGAAAAGAAAAAAAATAATAAAAAATAAAAAATTTGAAAAAGAGAAAGAGAACAACAACACAAGGTAAAATGTCGAATGAGCACAAATTAAAGAAAGAATGCTACAAATATCAAGTTAATTAGCTAGACCATTACACTGCTATCTTCGCATAAAGTACAGAGCTAATCCAGTATATCCGCCCCTAAGAGCACTCAACACATACCTCGTTAAAGACATCCCAGTACAACTGACATCTACCTCCATCGCTCCGCCGGTAGATTTCCGGACCCCCCCCCCCCTCGCCTCCTGTTCCTCCACCAGGTCTCCTATGCCAAAGTGTAGAGATTGTATGATATGATATGTTGTCATACTAAGGGAATACTGAATGAAGAAGCCAACCAGGGTTCCCAAATTGCCTGGAATTGGGTAATGTTGTCTAGTATGATATAAGTTAATCGCTCATTTATAAGTAAGTGATTGATCTTACTAATCACCTCTGTAAAGTTAAGAGTCTCTTTCTTCCAACTCCTGGCTATGTGTGTCTTAGTAGCTAATGCCATTAATTGGTAAAGTTTATTCTGCGTTTTAGATAAATCCGTACCACGAATCCCCAGCAGGCAAGATTCCATCGAGGGCGTAACTGCCTTGTGGAAAAGTGTGGAGGCTAATTGGGCTAATTGCCCCCAAATTTTCTGAGCGGATGGACATGACCACCATGTGTGTATATGATCCCCTATGTTTTGGCACCCCCTAAAGCATTTATTACTTTTTGACGGTTTACATTTCTGTAGTTTGTCAGGTGTACAGTAAACTCTATGCAAAACTTTGATGGACGTCTTTAGTAAGGCCGAATTAAGAGAGTCTCTAGAAAGATTGGAACAGGATTCTGACCATTTACCCCAGTCCCACTCCACCCCAAGATCCCTCTCCCACTGTGCAAAATACCTGGGTTTTTGGTCACTTGTGAAGTTAAGAAAGGTGTCGTATAGTGAACCCAGAATCCCCTTGGTAAGGGGTAGACTTTTGCATATAACGGACATCCAGGAGGCCCTAGGATGCCCAAGTTCTCTTGAATCTTACTGACCGAGCTCCTAATTTTCAAGTAATTATAGAATTCTGTGACAGGTAGGTCGTGGGTTGTACAGAATTGGTTGTATGTCAGCAAGCTATCGTTCAGAAACCAGCTCCCTACGCAGTCCAAGTTTCTAGAAGTCCACTAGAATTTAGAGATGTCATTCGAGTCTGCCAAAATTTGTGGGAAAGACATGACTAACATCATTGGGGATAGTCCTGTAGGAAGTAACCGCCTGGATTTAGAGTTGGCCCACCCCCACGCACGGAGGGTTTGTGAAAATCATGGGATTTTGATGAGTTGTGAATGGGGCTAGTTCTTTTGGGATCCATATCAGCTTATCCCAACTGTGTGGGAACATTTGCTGATTTTCCATAAAAACCCAGGCTGGTTGATGTGTTTTAGAATGTGCCCTGGGAAGGTGGGCCAATTGAGCGGCTTTAAGATAGAGCTTTAAATTTGGGCAAGCAAGTCCACCTCTATTTTTCTGCCTAAACATCACCTGCCTAGAGATACAAGGGCGTTTATTTCCCCATATAAACCTAAACATATTATTCTGGAACCTATCAAGGTCTGTAGGTGAGATTGAGATGGGAATGGTTCGAAAGAGATACAGAACTTTGGGTAGAATGCTCATTTTAGCCGCCGCCATGCGACCCGTCCAAGAAATGTTATAGTTCGTCCATCCAAGATTTGTATATAGGTGGGAAATTAGCCTTATATAGGTCAGCTATATTAGATGTAAGTTTGACTCCTAGGTATTTTACATGGCGTGCGGGCCAGACAAAATTATAGTCAGATTTGAGAGAGTCAATTCGCCTCCGTTTTCTCTACATTTAGTTTAAGACCTGAGATATTACTAAATTCGGTTATAGTTGACATAAGAGTTGGGATCGATTGAAGGGGCTTGGTCAAGGTGCATAATATATCATCAGCAAAAAGAGGGCATTTAAAGTGCTGGTGGCCCACTGGGATCCCAAATATGCCTGCATGAGATCTAATCGCCTGTGCAAGAGGTTCCATGGCAAGTGCAAATAGTAGAGGTGAGAGTGGGCCCCCTTGCCTGGTCCCTCTTTGAATTTGGATATTTGCCCTGCGCTCTCCTGGCAGCTTCAAGTTGGCTGTTGGGGAGTTATAGTAGCTCCTTAGTAAGTTAATGAAGCGTCCCCTAAATCCAAAGTTGTCAAGTATTTTGTATAAATACGGCCATTCAACCGTATCAAAAGCCTTTTCAATGTCCAGAGCTAGAAGACACATTGGAGTATGAGATTTATGTGCTATATACTGAGAATTTAAGACCCTCCTAACATTGTCCCCTGCTTCTCTAAAAGGGATAAACCCCGCCTGATCCTTATGGATTAAGTCTGGTAAAAATTTAGATATACGGTTAGCCATAATTTTGGCTAAGATCTTGACATCTCCATTAATCAGCGAGATAGGACGATAGTTTTTAATCTCTAGATTATCCCTACCCTCTTTAGGAAACATGACTAGATCAGCATGATTTAGTTCAGTAGTTCAGGGGGCATGGATTCCCCATTCAATATGGCATTGAAGAGGAGCGTTAAATAGGGGGTAAGCAGGTGTTCAAATTTTTTGTAATATAGGTTTGTGAGGCCATCCGGCCCTGGGGATTTACCTAATTTAAGACCTTGGATAGTAGATCTAACCTCCTCGTGAGAAACCTCCGCATTCAAGTCAGCCAGATGGTGATCTAATATCACGGGAAGTAAATTTGTTGATATAAATTTTGAAATGCCTTTTGAATGTCCTTAGGACTATATGAAATTTGACCATCAGCCATCCTAATCTGAGTAGTTCTATGTTGTGAAAATGTATTGCTAAGCCTTCTAGATAGAAGAGAGTCTGGCTTATTTGCCTTCCAATAATAAAGATGTTGGTTCCCTTATTCTTGACTGCAGTTGGCTAGGTAGAAATAAATTAGATATGCTCAATGTGCAGTAGACTAAGAAATAAATTAAAACTCAGTGCTTATTAGTAATTAATGCTATTGATTTCTCAATAACGAAGATAAGAAATTTGTTTTGTGGGTGTATCAAAAAGGCAATGTTACTGTCCATATACATTTTTTAATAACATTCAACTGAAAAAGTACTTATAATTACCTACACATTTAAATGATTCCATTTTTGGCCCATTGTGTTCCTCTAAACGACCACTGTGGTCCTATATTTTTATATGGTCTTTTGAATAACTAATCTTGACAACTGCTAAACTGTTTTTAGAAAAGAAAAATAGATAAATATGGCGTTTGAATATTTTAGTTTTACATGCATTTAATATTCTGAGCTTCTTCTCTTAGCTGCATTTCTCAGGAGTGTGTGTCACTGTAAACTAATGAGCTTTATTATTATTTTATTGTTGCTTGCCTTGATTTATAAAACTCTTGGAAGGGTATCCTCTCAAAGAATTAGCTGAATAAAATAATGTAGGTCATGGAGCGATCTTCCAAACTTCTAACGTTAGTGAGTCTGGGCACAGCAATGCCTGTGCCTATTGATGGAGACAGCAACTGGACGATCTTGCTTAGTTGCTTTGCCCTGTGGAGCATTTATCCTTTCTGATTTTCAGGTTGACTTTTAATTCTGGTTTGACTACCAGATGATCTGGCTACCTGACTACCCATCTACTTTGTTTATGAGTTTCCGATCTCTGGCTTCCTGATCTCTGGCTTCCTTGTTCTTTGACCATTCTTAGTCTTTACTGGACTGGCTGACTGGTTTCCATTCTGTTTAAGATGATATATCGATGCTTACATGCAGAAACAGGGCTGTTCTTTGAAGATGATGATGGCTACCCTTTTATATATCAGTTGTTGCTGCTTGTAGAGTGCATTGTGGGACAGAAAACTCCATTTGGTATACGTAATTGGCATAGAAAGTTTGTCCTTTGGGTGGAAGAGCTTGTCCATCTTCATGGATTAACAGAATGGTTTCTAGAATTTATTTGTAAACTGTGCTCTACGTTCGAGAGAATCTGGTTAGATATGTTGTGCACTTGTGCAATCTCTCTAATGAATGGGTTCTAGGTTACCTGTGCTGTTAGATGTCTTATGGATGGGTATCAAATGTTCCATCTTAGTAAGATATTATGCCACTGCCACAATGTTAGCGTGTTCCTAAAGTGAGGTCCACAATGAAGTCGGCGGTGGCTGATTTAATAAATAAGTATTTTGGTCCCTTGGATGTCTGATTAGAGAAGTGTCATGACCACGATGCAGCATTTTTTAAACATAGATATGGAGGTTCAAATATTCTCCTCTGTGCAAGCCATTTTAATTACTTTTAGGAAGTTGGAGGAGATTAGGAGAAACCTATCATAAATGCTCTGTGAGAGTTGCGCGTTTATTTGGGGTGAGGCGTATATATGTTGTGCATCTTATTCAATATGATGGTGAAGGACAGCTGATATTGTGTTGGTAGTAGGGTAGAACTTGTTAGGATGACTAAGAAAAAGGAAATCCATTGCCACTATCCAAACATGGAACTTGGGATATTGCCGAGACTGGACTTGTGTGGTAGATAGAATTGGCAGATTATATGGGCCAATTGGTTATTGTCTGCAGAGATATATATATATATACATATATAGTATGAATCAGAGTGGCTCTGGATAACTAAGGTTTGTTTTTTCTAATTGTTGTATTCATTCATAAAAAGATAGGGAATTATCTCATACACCCACACAGACAGTGCTAGAAGCCCAGCCAAACACTCTCTCAATTCTCTATTTTCATATTATCAATATCTACATATCAGTGTAATGCAATTAGCTGCTTTATCTCTAATACTGCTAATCTTGATGGGGGTATAGCGCACCACTACTTGTTTTTGACTCTTTTTTTATTTTTATTTGCCAAGCAATTAACTAGAAGTTATGTGTCCCTTTTCTTGTTAAATAAATCTTAGTTACTTTCAAAATATAATTCAATGATTTTATTTTCCAGCAGTAATTATAGGAACATGTCAAGTTTAAGAATTCAATCATGCATGGGATAAGCATGATCGTATTTTGAGGTTTATTTAATCCAAACTTTCCATGTAGATAGAATAGTCATGTTAGTGGTCTTATATTTCTTATAATTCTTCCCATCCCCTATCAGGTATTTAGGGGGTGCTCCAGGATCTGCAAAGTAAATTTATGAAAATAGTCTTTATTTGCCTCTAGACTGGTCTAGTATAAATTAGAGGTCAGCCTCCTGGGTAGATCTTCCCTGCCATGTGAAATATGGCCAAGGTCATTTTATATATTGTGAGGTTTCTGTTTTCTCGACTCAAATATAGTCTTTGACAATCTATCCATATGTTTGAATCTACACATATATCATACGGTATACATTCTGCAATAAGAATACTGCAAAAACAAATATATTCATGGGGTCAGTCATTGGGAATCTCCACTGTATGGGCTCATTGACTCCCATAATGCATCCCTTTCTGTCGTTACCTTGCTGATATCATGTCATCATACACCATTATGTAGCACAGGTAAGGTTATATTTTTACTATATTGCCTTATGAGAGGCAATGAGCCAATGAATTGTAAGAAATTTAGCACATTATCTGAAGAGGTAGTTTCCTTTTTTGTTGTTTTTTTCCCATTGAATTTATGTTTTTTGCAATGCTTGAAGTCTCTCCCATAGTGAAAACAAGATGTCTACAACATTTTAGAAATAAAGGGCCGCTGTGGTCCCATTTTTCTATATAGTTCTTTGAATAGCAAAATTTGGGAATCTGTAATATATTTTTAGAATGTAAAAATAAATAAACTAATCCACTAATGAAAACAATGTAAGTTTTAGCTGCTAATTTCTAATTTTGTGCTGATAGAAGATTTTTGCAGTCACGAGCCCTATTCTATTAGCTGCTCGAAAATGCCTCTAACCCATAATTTGTGCTGTGGGTGTTCTCTAAATGTTTAGATGTATTCTATAAACTCAAGCCCACAATTTGCCTCCTTAAGGTTAAACTCATAAAGCCTGCCTTTTTAAGTAGGATTTCATGGGTGTGATCATATGATCTTGCAATATTTAAGCAAACCCTTAATTTACTTATTAGACACAGCCAATAGTAAATAAGGCTGTCATCATGATGTCAGTAAAACATGGACGTTACTTGTAATCTGCAATTGGAGGCTAACAATTAATTCCAAATAGCACGCTATAAAATGTTTTAGTCTATGTGTTTCATGATATCAATTAACCCCTTGAGTCCTGAGATCAAAATTACTAAGAAATAACACTTAGAAATAATTGCATATTTGTGGGTTTGAGACTGTTGTGCGATTAATTATAATGTCTTCCATGCCTTCCCATGCTTTTACAGTACAGTATTGTGTGTTTAATTGCTGTTACAGCTTTAATAAGCATTTGAAAAAGCCCATGCTAGTCCTATTTAGTACTCGTAATATTTTTGACAGAAACTTGATACTATTTTAATTTGCGGGTCAGACTTTATTTTTGAGTTAGAACTACTAGTCTAATAGTATATCGATTTTGTGTGACTTTAATTATTTCCAGTTCGTAAATTTTAGAGCTGTGCTAGAACCAATGGAGTTCTAAGGCTGATTTTGCATATTTGGCTGGTCCGTCGTGATTGTGGACGGGGAACTTGTAAATTGATTGCAAGTAGCTAATGGAATATGTGGCAATATTAAGAATGATTTTAAGTGTGTAGAAATGGACAAATTGGGCAATAGAATAGGGCTCAAAGTCTTCCACCTCAGGAGGATGATCAGCAGAAAGCAAAATGCTATATTACACTGGAGCATAATTGCCTTTGTTGTTGTTTAGTCGTTTATTCGTGTCCGACTCTCTGGCCTGCTGCTCGGGGTTAAAAAGACAAAGATCATGGCAAACAACAATCTCAGTTCCTGGAAAATAATCAGTGAAGAAGTTGAGGCAGTGACAGATGTTATTTTCCTGTGATCCAATATCTCTTTAGATGGTGACTGTAGACATTAAATTTAAAAAACGTTTGCTTCTCGGGAAGAAAGCTATGGCAAGCTTGGACAAGCTTGTAAAAAGTAAAGATATTACACTTTCAACAAAGGTCTGCATAGTTAGAACTATGGTATTCCCAGTAGTAATATACGGATGGGAGAGATGGACCATAAAGAAGGCTGAAAAATACAACAAAGACTGCAATACTCTGATTCTTCATCTAGATTACTGGACACTCACAGTATGTTTTAGAATAAATTAAAGATCTTATATTTATTTGAGATATATAGGCTCAAGTGGAATTTGTACAGTTCCCAACTTTTGAGTTCCCAGTTTATCACACCACCACTGTATCTTACACAGCCAAATGATAGTAGAGATAAATGGAAGTGTAAACCCCAGCAGGATAACCCTCTTCTTCAAGATTCAAGCAAATTAGCAGTCCATGATACCATCAGAGTCAGCTAAATATAATATTTTATCTAAAATCCTTTTATGGTCACAGCTGCCAATGTTTTTAGTTTGTTACATATATTTTACATGCATGTTCCTTCAGACACGTGACCTTTTTCCCAAACTACAGTGGTCCTCCAACTTAAAAATTTTGAAATATTTTATTTAAACCATTAACTTTTAATACTGACTTCTTTTAAAATACAAGAACAGAATGAATGATGTCTAAACAATTATAAACACTAAGCAGCCTCTCGGTTTTTCCATTAAAATATTTTGCTTAAACTATTATCAGTGCAAAGGGACATGTAAAAATGTTTTCTTTATTCCATCAGAAACACGGTATTTGATAATCACATTTGGTGTCACAGAGTGTTTCTTTTTTTTAGAATAATGGTCTTAAAGCATAAAAAATGAGTCAGAAGTTTAACGGCTCTTTAGGGCATGCCCTATGTCTGCCAATAAGTGCTGCATACTAAAGTATGCTCTCTGCATTTTCTGTTAGTGTCAATAAAGTTTAAATAGGTTTTACTTTATATTTTTTCATGCAAAAAACTACTTTTAAAATGTGTCCTTTTAAATACTTGAAAAAATAGTTGTGTTCCATGCCATTTAACTAAGCTATTAAGCATTAACATAGAAAAGGTTTTGTGAAGGTCGCTGCCCTTCATCATTCCTGTTATAGTAAAACATTTTAGTAAATATGGTGATGCCAGTGAGCCTCAAACTCTCCAAACTTTTGCCTTTTGTGACATGATCCTATTATCTGTTCCATAATTGTAGGATTTTATCATAATGCGAAAACAATGACAAACAAATACTAAGCCTTGCGGACTCTGCAACATTTGCTGAGGCTGTAATGGCTGTATCCTAAGGGAAAGTATTAATTGAAGAATAAACACAGAAACATGTATTTTGTGGCAGATAATGTCCAGCCTTCCCATCTCATCTGCCTAAAAAGCTTAGCTTAATAATCATTGGGACAAACTTATGCTTACCCTCAGGATTCTTCAATTCCTTCATTATGCTTGATCCTACCACTTTTGCTGGAGAGCTGTTTCATGTATCTACCCATTCTGTAAAATAATACTTTCACATATTACTCCTAAATCTTCTAACTTCAAATCCTTGTGGGGATCTACTGAGCATCTAACCTTATCTCATCTCTTAACTTATCTCAGTCCTTCTTATCCTATCTCAGCCCTTCTCATCTCAGCCCTTCTTGCCTCATCTCAGTCTTTCTTGCCTCATTTCAGATCTTCTCACCTCACCTCAGTCCTTCTCACCTCATCTCAGTCCTTCATATCTCATTTCAGCCTTCTTGCCATTTTTTCAGTCTTTTTTACCTCAGCTCAGTCCTTCTTGCTTGATTTCAGTCCTTCTCTACTCATCTCAGTCCTTCTTACCTAATCTCAGCCCTTCTCACCTCATCTCAGCCCTTCTTATGTCATCTCAGCTCTCCTTACCTCATCTCAGTCCTTCTCACCTAGTCTCAGTCTTCCTTACCTAATCTCAGCCCTTCTCACCTCATCTCAGCCCTTCTTATGTCATCTCAGCTCTCCTTACCTCATCTCAGTCCTTCTCACCTAGTCTCAGTCTTCCTTACCTAATCTCAGCCCTTCTCACCTCATCTCAGCCCTTCTTATGTCATCTCAGCTCTCCTTACCTCATCTCAGTCCTTCTCACCTAGTCTCAATCCTTCTTACCTCATCTCAGTCCTTCTTATCTTGTCTCAGATGATAAAAAATCCCATGAGTTCTTATTTTCCATTCCTCATTTTATGGAACATATTTCTGACCTGAACTGTATTATTTGTTTTTGTTTAGGCGTTCAGTTGTGTCCAACACTCCATGACCCTATGGATCACAGCCCGCCATGACAAAGATACTGGAGTGGGTTGCCAGTTCCTTCTCCAGTAGACTGCAATTTGTCTGACCTCTCTGCTATGACCGGTCCATCTTGGGTGACTACATGGTTTAGCTCACAGGTTCATGGAAGTACTAAATCCCCTTCACAAGACAAAGTAGCGACCCAGAAGAGGAACTCTATTATACCCTCTGATATATCTGAAGTTGTCTGTAATATCGCCCCTTTCCCTTCAGCCATCTAAGCCCGTGGTTCCCAGCTGATCTGGTGACTGGTTTACTTTCCAGTGCGTTTGAGGGCCATCTTTCATTTGAATAGGGTGCATTTCAATTGCATATCAATTCCTCAGTCATCTGTGTATAACTATGACTAATGGTAGTAGTTTGTTTAAAGTGTTGGGTTCTTCCTATCCCTCTTTGTCCTTGGACTGGATGTTGAGAACCACTGTCTAAGCTGTACATAATAATGTCATAAAGTCGTTCCTCATAAGTTTTGTCTTTTAGACTGTGCCTCATATTAGTCACCACCCTTAGAGGGTTTTTTTTCTATTGTATTAATATCCTTTTGGAGATATCAGTCCCCAGAACTGGACACAGTCTATTGTAGAGGGAAATGGCACTGATTGGCCTTTTTATAAGGCCAATCTGATGTTACTGACATCCCCACCTGGTGGTGGGGAGGAATATGTCAAAACTGCAAAATAAAACAAAATTAAATTAGGAGAGTGAACTTAAAAAAATCCAAATGGGGGCATGCCGAGCAGAGTACACCATCCACAGCCCACTGGTAGATAAACTCATCCATCCTCCCAGTGGACAAAGCCAGGTGGTACTCTGCCCGGATATGTGAGCGCACTAGCGCCCAGAACATTGCATGACAGAGGAACCCCCTCAGCCAAACACTGTGGGCCTCATTCAATTGCCATTTGGCCAATTGAATAGGGCTCTAAATAAGCACATAGCCTATTTTTTTTAAAGAAGTTTTTAGTTAGTGAACTTCTATCCAAAAGCAAGGTTGTCACTAACTAAAAACTTTAAAAAAAATAGGCTATGTGCTTATTTAGAGCCCTATTCAATTGGCCAAATCGCAATTGAATGAGGCCCTGTGTCCTGGACTTGTATGTGGCCAGTTTGGCTAATGCCAAGAGCAGGTTGACAAGGAGGTTCCTGGACACTGGGCGCCCAAAAATAAAAATGAGAGGGGAGAAATGCAGCCAAAACTGCAGGAGGAGGACCCTCAAGAGTGACAAGAGGGGCTACAGTCTGGCGCAACTAAAATAAATATGATACATGGACTCTCCCTTACCACAGAATGGATAAGCAGCCGGAGAGTCCATAGAATTAGCCAGGTACTCTCTCGTGCTCAGTGCACCATGGGTCTTGGAACCAAAGAGGAATACAGTTCCCTCCACCAGGGCCTCTTGACCTCGTCAGCTGGTAGGACTTGCCCCCAGATGGGGAACTGGACACAGCTTTCTAAGTAAGATCTAACAAGGGATCTATAGAGTGACATTAGTATATTTATTTTTCTGCTGCTATTGACAAAACAAGCAAGCATCTCTCTGGCCTTTCTTGCAGTTTTGTTGCATTGCTTGCCTACTTTTAACTTGTTTTTACTTTTTTCTACTTTTCTCTTTCACAGTCATCAAAATGTCATTGAAGGGTCCCTGTCACCCCAATAGGAAGTTCATTTAAATTTTAAAGAGCATTAAAAACTGGCTATACATTGTACTTACAATCTTTTTCTACAGTAAATAATTTCTAAAATATTTAATAGGGATTTTGTAGATCCTGTATGCTAATGTGGGGCTCAATAATATTCTAATGGGTGGCTCAGAGTACTGATAAGGGTGGGAGAGGTGTCTAACTACAGATAACATTGCAGGTCTTTATTTTGGCCACTATAGAGACAGACTAGCAGTCCTAACTAGCATAGCAAAGCAACTAAACAATATATGGAAGATGCTTATTTGCATATAAATACAGCAACAACATTTTCCCAGGAAAGATCGGCTTTAGAAAAAAAATGGATTACATAACAGTTTTCACGCGCTTTAAGAATAACCTAAAAAATACAACATGATTTGGGGGTGATGGAGACTCTTTAAGTATTCTGCCCTTAGTTTTCATGCATTTCTCTGCATTTTATTTTATTTCCACATACTTGATCACTACCATTGCAGCCATAAAGGTATCTGGAAGTTTCCTGGATGATGAATGCATCTGATAGAGGAGAATCAGAAGTGCAAAAAATAAACATTAATACAAATCTCTTTAATTTTCTGGAAGTTTATTTTGAGAAGGAACACACCTCAAAATACCAGCTAAATTAGCATAAAATTCATAATTCATTGTGATTAATCAGAGGCAGCTACAACATTGTAGCAGTATGGGGATTCTGTCTGGAAGGTTATTATAGGGTTAAAATACTTGCTTGAATGCAGTGTTCCTATTGGTTAGTACGGGGAGCCTACATAGGGCGTGAGGAAACCAACTAAAAAAATCTTTATCTGTATAAAATAAATCAATGTAAGGACATTTCCTGTTTTCTGACCACCACTGTGAGAGTGCCTCATCAGGCTGCCGCTGCAGCACCACCTACTGATTGGAATGTGTTTAGGTGGTGGTGTGCCCAGGGCTGAAACATGCTACAGTTTCTGCTGAACAGGGATCGGGGAATCTGTTAGGGGTTAGGGTTAGATTTTAAGGTTAGGGTTAGGTTTTAGGGGTTCGGTTAGGTTTTAGGGTTAGGCATTAGGTTTCAGGGTTAAGGTTAGGGTTAGGTTTTAGGATTATGGGTTTGAGTTAGGTTTTAGGGTTAGGGATTATGTTTTAGGGTTAAGGTTAGGGGTTAGGTTTTAGGATTAGGAGTTTGGGTTAGGTTTTAGGTTTTAGGGTTTGGGTTAGGTTTTAGTGTCAGGGATTAGGTTTTAGGGTTAAGATTAGGGTTAGGTTTTAGGATTATGGGTTTGAGTTAGGTTTTAGGGTTAGGGATTAGGTTTTCTGGTTAAGGTTAGGGGTTAGGTTTTAGGATTAGGGGTTTGGGTTAGGGGTTTGGGTTTGTTTTTAGGGTTAGGAATTAGGTTTTAGGTTTAGGGGTTAGGGTTAGGTTTTAGGATAAGGGGTTTGTGTTAAGTTTTAGGGTTAGGGATTAGGTTTTAGGGTTAAGGTTAGGGGTTAGATTTTAGGATTAGGGGTATGGGCTATTATTTAGGGTTAATGATTAGGTTTTAGGGTTAAGGTTAGGGGTTAGGTTTTAGGATTAGGGGTTTGTGTTAGGTTTTACAGTTCGGGGTAGGTGTTAGGCTTAGGTTTATATGTTTTTTTTTACATGTACAGTAGCAGCAGCGTTCGTGCCGCCAGCGTGTGCTCGAGTGCGCAGGATGGTGCGCCGGCCTGGTGGCTCGCTTCTTGCAACCCTGGAGTGACAGGCACAACGTGGAGGTCAGAAAACAGAAAAAATCCCAATGTGTGTTTCTGATATAAGCAATATGTGTTAGATTAGAAAAGAAAGTAAAAACAGGGAAACTTATATATCTTTAATAAAACAATTTACAGCTTCTGAGAAGTTTAGTGAATCTTGCCCAGTGCCGTGTAGTATTTCAGCTCTGCTGATGAGTACCTATAAAATAGTGCATTATAATCATATTATGTAGTTATTCTTTACTGAGCAATAGGAAATCGAAATGTGGTTGTATAAACTAACTCTTGAAAGATAGTTTGTGGTTTAATACTGCTCCTTTCAGACCTGGCGGTGAGTTTATTGGGCCCCTGCAGAGAGCCGGGTCCTTTATGTCCGTCTGCAGTCCCCAATTGTGACTCGCTATCTACAGGACCAGCTGCAGAGGGAGGCCGGGCCCGGGATAGGTCAAGGTTACAATGGAGCTGCTATTGATCTGGCTTTGAACGTGAGACAGAGATAGAAAGAGTCTAAAGGGGGAGCTGTGAGACAAGACATTAACAGCTTTTATTGCTAATGATCACAAGTGCCAGACAGCAGCATGCAGAGGAGAGCAGGGGAATGGGAAAGAATTGGTTTTTTTTATGTAAAATATATTAAATCAACTCAGGTTTTTTTTTTTTGTGGAAAAAATAAATAAAATAAAAAGTGACGAGGAAAAATCTATAATTAGTAGCATAACAAGAACAGTAATTTGTAACACATATACCTAAGGAATTTGCTTCCTTATTGCCATTTTTATTACCTTTTATTTGTAATGCAAACATATTCCGTAGCTATGCAACGGTTATGTACAAGGCAAAACAATATTATTGTTGTTTAGTTGTTCAGTCGTGTCCGACTCTCTGTTACCCTTTGCACTAGAGCAGGCCAGGCGCATCTTGTGTCTGGTTGTGCTTATCCATAAGGTTTTCTTGGCAAATATGTTGGAGTGGATTGCCAGTTCCTTCTCCAGTGGACCTCTCTGCTATGACCTGCCCATCTTGGGTGACTCTACATGGTATAGCTCACAGCTTCATTGAAGTACACAAAGCCACTTCACCATGACAAGGTAGTGATCCAGAAGGGGAACACTTCTAACACATGCAAAATAATCTATGTCTTTGAGCTTAAAATGAAACATACAAAGCTTTCCCTAAAGTACCGTACAATATTGAAAATGCGCAAACTTACAGTCTAAGCAGTTCTCAGCAGTTTATTTAGTTATTTACATTAATATTTACATTTGTACTGTTTAATTACAACAGAAACGTGCTTATATAAAAATGGCCAATGTATTAAGGATAATAAACATAACATATATAAATAAATATAATTGCAATTGGTTATAATTAAATGTGGTAAGCACTTTAAACGTAATATAGAAGATCTCTTTTATGTATTAATAAACTGAAAGATCCAGATAATGGATATATCCACAAAAATTAAATAAGATTAACAGTGGGGGGTAATATAGTAGATGATCATGACCTGCTGAAAAAGCAGTAATAGTGACAGAGATTTTTAACAATTGCCCCTTTAGATTGGTGTGCTTTCTCTACAACTTACAATTTATTATTTTATGTATTTGCCGCACATATTATATGTTACTGTGTGACAGTACAAACATTTTTGGCGGTATATAAAGAATAATAATAATTAAACAAAATATTATATTGTAAGTTTGGGGGTTTTCAGTCTTGTATGTTGCTTTGCAGACAAGCTCTATGTATGTTTGATATTAAGCTCAAAGACAAGGCCTGCATCCTTTTATATTGTTATATTGTTTTTGCCTTGTGTAGGGCTACAGAATACATTGGCATGTTACAAATAAATGATAATAATAATAATAATAGAAATAATAATAATTGAACTAATTATTAAATATCATTGTCACTATTATAATTTCTCAACCTGGCACGTTTATATTCCTTATTACCCACACTGTGAATATTAATCAATTGCTGTCGATAAGGCATATCTTGGAGAGCGGATCTTTCAGTTAATTTAGAAATAAAATAATCAATTTAAGATATTTTCATTTAGATTTAAAAAAAAAAAAAGCAGCTGCACTAATGTTTATTTTTATATGTACTTTTTCATTTCTTCAGTAAATAACTAATGATAAGCCGTTAAGAATTGGCAATAAGGAAATGAATTCCTTTAGTTTGCATGGAGTAAACTCATGTTGCATGTTACTGTGAAACTGTCCTTGTTAATCTACTGATAATACTATTTAACTTCCTGACAAATAAGACCTGAGATTTCCTGGGTTTCCTCTGACCAGGTCTGTAAATGTAATTTGAGAATCCAAAGCTACTTTAAGGAGACGGTTCTAACACAGGTGTCCCCCTTTCATGAAGGAAAAATATATTGTGGTTATTTAAAACAACATTGAACTTGAGTAACTTATCACCTGCAATGTCACATTACGGAATCTGCATGTAAATTATATTTAAATATAACTATAATATACGTTTGTAACACTTTTATTAGATACGCCGGATTAGCTTCTCCCCTATCCCTATAGCTCCAGGCACTTCTCCACCCCTGTCTGGGTCTGTGATTGACCAGCTGCCTGGGAACGGGCATGGCAGGCACAAAGGAACAAGCTGTGGTCTGAGGTGCATGATAGCGAGATCATCACAAGGAATCATCCATTTTTGTTTAGCTTGTTGTAAACTTGAATGTAGATGAAAGCAGAATTTATCATCTGATAAGGTCAGATGGCCTTTATTTTTAAAATAAGGGTTGAATTTCACTTCCCCTTTTATATAGATCATCATAGGAGGTACACTGCCTATCTATCTATCTATCTATAAATCTATCTATCTATCTATCTATCTATCTATCTATCTATCTATCTATGTATGGGTGTATCAATCAATCTATCTATGTCTATCTATGTATGTATGGGTGTATCAATCTATCTATCTATGTATGGGTGTATCAATCAATCAATCAATCTATCTATGTCTATCTATGTATGTATGGGTGGGGTGTATCAATCTATCTATTATCTATGTCTATCTATCTATGTATGTATGGGTGTATCAATCTATCTATCTATCTATCTATCTATCTATCTATCTATCTATCTATCTATATGTTCATATCTATCTATCTATCTATCTATCTATCTATGTCTATCTATCTATGTATGTATGGGTGTATCTATCTATCTATCTATCTATCTATCTATCTATCTATCTATCTCCCTATCTATCTGTCTATCTATCTATTTATCTATCTATCTATCTATCTATCTATCTATCTATCTATCTCCCTATCTATCTATCTATCTATCTATCTATCTATCTATCTATCTATCTATCTATCTATCTATCTATCATATGTACATATCAGTCATTGCATATAGTTATTACTTGATATCACTTTTTAGTTAATGGTCCAGATCCACTAAAGTTCTCTGAGGCTCCAGAGGCTACCATGCTTGTTTTCTATTGACTTTTTCCTACAAAATAATTGCAACACACCATCTTAGTCAATCTTTCCTTCCAGTAGTAACAATAAAGAATTCTATTAGCATTTCATGTTTTTATACTGAAGTAAGCAGTAGGAATCTGTTGTATTGTTCATGTAATAGATTTCTGTATTGCCATAAAAATATATTGTAAGCTCTTCTGAGTAGGCTCCTTAACCTGGTAGCATCAGATTGTCTGTTGACTTATTGTATTTCC